>JABUQX010087045.1:0-43811 GCA_015478945.1 Trachelipus rathkii
TACTCGCCAACCATGCACCACCATCACAGTAGATTACATCTTGTCAGTTACTCTGCTAAGGACAAAACTTGCTGGAAATACTATGAAGACGACAGGTTAAACGATGGCTATGATGAGTGTACCAAAAATTGTGTTTGACAATTATGATATTTTATCAAACGTATTTAAATTTGCGTTGAACCCAAAAAATTACTTTTAACTAATTAATTTTTGCACTGCTCTATATTGTGATTTTCCATCAAATGGTAATTGTATTTGATATTTCTATGTTTAATTAAAAATTATTTTTTAAACATATTAATCATTTAATTATCCATACAAATGTTCCTAGTTTTTATCTCTTCTCTATATAGTATTATATATATAATATATAATACATTATTAAAAATAATATATATATTAATTATTATATATATATTATATATATATACTGATATATTATTAATATATATATTATATATATTATATATATGATTGATGGGAAGTTATGAAATTTTGCCGATACGATGACGAATTAGAGGCAATTTGCCCGATGACGATGGAACGAGACGATGACGATGACGAGACGAATTAATTGAAAAAAACTATTTTAAAAATTTCTATTCTCTCTCTTCCTCTCCTCTCTCTCTCTCTATATATATATATATATATATAATCATATCAATTATTATATATATAGATATATATATATATATTAATAATAATATATCTATAATAATAATACTCAACTATATATTATATATATATTATATTAATAACTATATATATATAGGCTGTAGACAGGAGGTCAGGGCGGTTCCTCCCGAAATATTTTAGCGATCAAAAGTTTTTATTCCTTAAGTCTCATAATAAATAATAATAAAAATAATAATAATAATAATAATAATAATAATATAATAATAAGTAATAATAATAAAAAATAATAATAATATAATAATAATAGTTAATCGAAACAAATTAAAAGTATATTATGCAATGAGGAACATTGTTGTGGTCCGTAACAATTTCTTAGGTCAAAGTGGCTGTCTCAATACATGTATAAATTTAGACCGGGACTTAATGAAGGTTTCCAAGTTGCAGAGGATAGAAATTGCTACTCAAAAGGAAGAATGATGAATGTAAAAATTAAAGGATAAGCAGGGAGCTGTAATCGTTATGGGATGCAGGTTCATTCCTCTTCAGCTAAATTTTTTTCCTCATTTCCTTCTAAAACTAAGTCTTTCTTTCCTCAAATCCATGGTTCGGATTGCTTGTTCTCTGGCCATTTAGCTAGAGACAGTGCCTGTCGGTGTGGAAAAATTTCGTTCTCTATCACTCTCGCTAATTTCCTTTCAGTTAGAAATCGTAGGGATACTCTTGGACGAGCAAAGCTGGCTTTCATCAAAGGAAGTGCGCTAACCTCTTTGGTTCTCCTACTGAATCTTCATCTCTAGCCAACTTTGTAAATCTGCCTTTCCTCCTCTTATTCGATCTGAATATTGTGTTGCTACTCCAACTGAAAGGCTAATAATCTCTTCGGCCTCTCGCTCAGCTAATATTCGTCTATGTCTCAAATCTAACACTTTCCCCTCCTCAGTGTTGGAAGCTCTCACATGTCTAACCTATTCCGAAAAAAGGAAAGCCGCTTCTGATCCTCACTATCGCCTTGTTAGCTTCTCATTATACCTTCTTATTAAGATTTTTGAAACCTTCCCCTCACTTCTAATCATCTGAAACTTCACTCGATCGCAGTAATACTCCGTTGCACGAAGTCTACTGGCGATATACATTCCTATCAACCGATTTATGGTTTTTCGCTCTTAAGACTTACGGGTAGACTGGTGTTGCGCTGACATATACAAAGCATGACCGAGTATAGGCACGCCGTCCGTCACGGCTCTCCAGCTCCCCTTGGGTTTCTCCTTCTCTTTGCTAGTTAAATCGCTCAATATCAGCTGTTGTTGATGGTGACTTCTTCTTCTTTCTGTCATGTGGTGTTCCTCGGGTCTGTCCTATCCCAACTATTATTCTACTTTTCATTAATGATCTTCTCACCTGCACCCTTAACTCTATCCACTATATGCCGATACTCGACACTTCATTCTTTAACTCATTCAATTCTACTCCCTTTAACTTCTGACCTTGCGTCGTCTAAATGTTCCGATTTATCTCTCGCTGATGATAGAAATACACTTTGTGAAATTCAATGTTTTAAAAACCCAACTTACAAATCTCCCTCCTTTCCAAAATACCTTCTAACTTTCCTGTCTCTTTCCACGGTTCTGTCGTCTCTCCTGTTGACACTATCAACATCCTGGCCTTAACAGATGAACAAATAATGTCTTGGAAACTCTCACATCACAACGGTTGCTAGGGCGGCCTCAATAAACAAGAACTGGAAGTTCGTTGTCTAGACTGTGAGACATTCTCCTTTTCCATTGCTCGCTATACATAAGGTCTATCCCCCAGTATGGAGTAACTGCTCTCCTATTGGGGGGGGGGCTCTGGTTCACCCGGCTTTTGGACAGGGGTCGAGTCAGTCGCAAAAAGGCTTATAAGCTGTTTCGTACTTCTAGGTCACTTGACCCTCTATTTTTGCCGAGCGATGTTTGGTACTGTTATCTCTATACTAAGGACCGCAGCGGCAACTCTCGAGGGAACTATCAACTCGCGTACCACCACCTTTTACGACCTTCGTACAACAATAGGTACTGTATCGCTCACGATATGTGTTAAATTGGTACATCCAGCTAGTTGCTGTGGGCGCTTCCTTCTTCCCACCACCTCTGTTTTGGGAATCTCTTCCATCTTCTGTATTCCTACTGATTTATATCTCCTCTACTTAAAGTCTGCGTCTCATATGCGCAATTTTGCGCTAGAGGGTCAACTTTTGAGAGTACTACACCCTCCTTGAATAGGGGCTTTGCCCGTGAGTGGTGGTGCCACTGTATAAAAAAAAAATCCTTGAATGGGCAGATATGTGCCAAATGAAACTGAATCTCCTATTCCCCCATCCAAAACATCATGAAGAAAAGCGCAAAAAGTACTCTTTCATTAGAAACTTCAGATCTGATCTATGTCGCAGCACTTAAATTTTGCCCTTTCAAAACTTAACTTTAACCTTTAGACTCTAGTACTCACACACCAACAAAATCTAATCATAGCTCTCTACCACACTCACTCATCAGAATTGGCAATCCTTCTATCCCCTCACAATTCCTTTCACAGCAAACACAAATACATTCACACCACACCCACACACTCATTTCCCGTGTCTTTCATCTTGTTTCAGTCATAGCGAGCATCAATTGCCCTTTCTAAATACATCCATCCCTCTTCCTCATCTCCTCAACATTAATTCCTGACATTTCATATACGATGATTCATACTTTTCGCCGAATTTAGAAGGCGCTTACTGCGACTTCACGACCTTCTCCGAGCATGCCATAGAATTCCGGCCAAAGATACAGTGTAGTAGCACCAACCTAATACCACCGACCCTAGTAGCCTTCACGACACGCAGGAATACGATGTGGGCAATTTTCTCCCTACACGATGGATAGTAGAGGGATAGGATGTCGTAAAGAATGTTTGTCTACAAGAGGGGTGTGGGATATAGTATGTGTATATGAATATGTGTCTGGAGATAAGTGTGGATATCCGCTACAGAAGGCGAACCTATTTAAGGGCACTGGAATTCAATACAATACATAAGAAATATATATATTTATATTAATATATAATTAGATATATATATATATATATATATATGAATATATATATATAAATTTAATATATATTAATATATATTATATCTATACGATATATATATATATATTAAATATATTTATTCATATTATATTATATTTAATTTTTTATTATTATTATTATATATAATTATATTATTATTATATTATACTTCTTATTATTGAGTTTAATATTATCAAATCTTATATTTTTCAATTATACCGCAAAATACTCGGCGCAAATTTCCGATGACGATCGACGATGACTGATTAAAAACAGAATATGCCCGCTTTGCCGATGTCGATGACGATGACGATTAGCATCGTCCCATCAAAATTCAAAATATAATTAATATTTATATATAATATAAATTATATATATATATATATATATATATTATATATATAATAAATATATTATATAATATTATATAATATTTATAAAACCTCGATAAAATTTTAAGCTGCCCCCCTAGGTTGGAAGCTGGCGACGCCCACGTTATTATGATATTATATATATATATAATATATAATAATTATTAATTATAATATATATATATAATATTATATATATAGATAATATATATCTAAATATAAATATATATTATATAAATAATTATTATATAATATATATAATAATATAATTATAATAACTCTTATTTGACCATTTTATATATATTTTACTTTTCGATCCGGGTGGGCCTCGGCCCTGTCTCTGCTTCGCATTGTGTACTTCTCGCGTGCTCGAGGGTATTATTTTTTGAATAACATACTCCCCAAAAACATAATAAAATTGACGTAAAAAAAATAAAAAGTTGAAGAATTAGAAAAAAAATAAATTCATATAAAGTTAAATAATACATAAATCTAATAATAAAAGTTAACAATAAGGATATTTTGTTAAACAATATATTTTAAAATTAAACAAAAAGAGCAGTATAAGTATTTTTAAAGCTTCACACTATTTAAATTGAATTCTGTCAGATAATTTCATTCACAGTATGATATAATAGAAGAATGAGATTGATTGCACGAAATACCTACAAGTGTTTATATTATATCAACTATAATTAATAATATAGTATATATTTATATATTATATATTATAACATAATATATACTATATAAGATATTTAATATTATATAATAAATAAATATATATATATATAATATACTATATCATATATATATATTAATTATATATATATATATATATAATATATATAATATTATAAATATATATATATCAATAATATATACTATATATATTATAATATATAATAAATATATTAGTATTAATATATATATATATAATATATTAATATATTATATAATATTATATATATATATAATATATATATAATCTATATATATATATATATATATAATGATATGAGTATAATGTATAGGCCAATTCTAGATACGAGGCACTGATATTTTTCGTAACTTTTTATAACTTCTGACCCCTTTGGCAAATACTTTTCTAAGCTTAGGCTTATGATAGCTTTGAGCTTTTTTTATTTGGAGTTCGTATTTTTTTTGCAAAAAGGCATTTTATTACGCAATTATTTGCTTCCTATTTTATTTAAAGAATAATCACCATCAAAGTATTTTTTATTTATTATTTATAATATTCAATTACAAAATATAATAATAATAATAATAATAATCAATATATATAATCTCCTATCTATAAATCTATAAACTCCCAGGAAGGGCTTTCGCCTGTCAGTTGGACCACCATCTTCTTGCCCTAAACGCTTAACCCTAGAGTACTTCTAAAAAACCATTTTTCGCCAATGTTTCGACGCATCCGAGTTAACACTCTCAGTAGTTTCGCCCTTTCAGTAGAACTAGCATCTTTCCATTAGGCTAGAAAACTGTTCTCCCAGAGCTCCAAGGATAAATACTACATAATATAATACTAAAATAAAATATCATAATAATATAATAATAAAATAATAATAAATAATAAAATATGATAAATAATAATGTCAGAGTGTCTAAACTGACATCATGTACCAGAACGGCAGCACTACAGTAAAACAAAATATATAGGCTATTTGGAATCAGCGGTAATTTTACTGGTTCTAATGTTTTTTTTGTTTTTTTTTTTTTGCAATATTTCGTCGAAATATTTTAAAAAAAATTTATTTTCCCCATTAGGGCTCGAGAGACCCGACTCCTTCAATTTTGTCATTATTCTTAGTTAAAAAAAAAGGAATAATTTTACTTCCCTTATAACACTTTGGTATTCCAAAAGAAGGGCGGAACTTGAGCCCCCTAAATATGGGAAAATACACTTTTTTTTTTTAATATGTCGACGAATAAATGCAAAAAAACCCAAAAAAAAAAAAAAAAATTAAAAACCCATTCTTAAATCCAACAAAATAAAAAATAAAAAATAAACCCCATTCTTAAATATATATAAAAAAAAAATAAAATTAAAAAAAATAGAACCCCATCTTAACGTTCTCTGATTCCAAATCAGCACACTGTAGTTGCGCCTTCTCGAGGTTACAATGATGTCAGATTTAACCACTGTATAGATATAAATAACTAATACATTTATAAATATATATATATATATAATTTATATATAATATATCTAATATATATTATCTATTATTATAATATATGATATAATTAATAGATATATATAATATATATATATATATAATTATCATATATATATATATATAGTGCCAGCGAAAAGTATCCAAGTAACTAAAAATTATAACAGTTACAGAAAAAAAATAACATTTTGATTTTAGCAAGCAATTTCATCGATAAACTTAATAAAAAAGCTTATTTTCTCTAAACTTTATTAATACCACTTATATACTATTCATAATTTTATGCCAGAAGTAGTGGAATCCGTACATTACTTTCCGAGATCAAAAGTTGCCACATGTATTTAAGTTTCGTTTTGAGAAATATTATTATTCTTTCTATAAAATTTAAAAAGGGTTCGAGCCGACGGAGGACAGAGGGGGGACGAAGTCCGCCCGTCCTCCGTAGGGGCCGAGAAACCCAGCATCTTGCTAATCGTTCTGTTACCCGCGGCTTGCTTAGTTAAAGCAAAAAACATTCAACTTTGGCCACCTCTGCCTGCCTCACTGCTGTACGCGATCTCCTTCAAACTCAGAAAACGGATTATCATACAAGATTCCGAATATTTTAACTATTTTACATTTGTCAAAGCGTCATTTTTATTTATTTTTTTAATTTCCTGGAAAAAATTGTCTCCTGATTAACAATTTTATTTATTTTCCTGTACGTAGTTATTGGTTTTTTGTTAGCCGTCATGTGCTTTCTGATGGCTGACCAATATTATATATCAGTATATATATATAGTATATATAGTATAATAATATATATATATATATATATATATATATATATATATATATATTATACTTATTATCTATAATAAATTATATATATATATATATAAAGAACATATTTTTAAAAGAATTTCTTCAATACGGTAAGATAATCTATTTGACATTAATTTAGTTTATTTCAAGTACGTTTTATTCCTGCTATCTTAAGAAATTGCCTATATATATATTTATAAAATATATATATATATATTATATATATTATATATATATATATATAATATATTATATATATATATATTATAATATATTATATATATATTATACTTACTTACTTACTTTACTTTGTCGCTACCTCAATTTGAGGGCCACACTGCTTCCAGGAAGCGTGCCCCTCTGGCGGTTCCACAGTCAGGAAATAGGTTATAGAGAAACGGTGCGGGGGCGCATATATATTAATACTATTTCTATGTATTATAATATAATAATATATATAATATAATAAATAATATATATAATATAATTTCTATAAATATATATAATTAATATATATATGTATATAATATTCTAAAAATACAAATATATGAAACAAAGAAATAACCTTACTTTTACAAAAAACGAAGTCTGAATTATTTTGAGAAGTAACAACAATTTTACGCTACTAAAACTAAAAGACTAACCAACATTATTACTATAAGTCAAAGTCTAAGATCGTGTCGGACAAAATACGACTTGTTCTAAATAACTATTAAATAATTGAAAAAAACGGTTTTAGTCCGTTTTTTTTTTATACAAAATCATAATTTCAACAATCTAGAAATTATAACTACAATTTCTTATTAAAAATCTCTTTTCAGCTCTGATAATTTCGCTGTCATTTTTTAATTGTCATTTGTTAAAGCGGTTGTATTGGATATTTTTTTCCAGTAGGGAACGAAAGAGATCATATTTGCGCTATTATTGAATAAAAATATACTAATAAAAAAAAAGGTACAAAAACTAAAGAAATATAAAATCCTAATTGCGCGAACATTCCTTGTAGAATGGTCTCTAAATAAAAAATGGCTGCAGTTCACCCTCAATATTTAAATGACGTTCTACAAAATGAAAAATAAAATCAATTATTATAATATATAGTATTATATAAATATATAACTATATATATTATATATATATATTAAAATTTTATAATATTGATCCAATATCATAAGCTAATATAACTATAAAATATAAAATTATATATCGTACTATATATATTAATATATATATATAAAATAATAAATAATATATATATATATTATATATATATATATATATATATGTAAAATCAGGCTTTCACACCAGCAACTCGTGGAATGCTCATTATTATTATTATTATTATATTATTATTATAGTATTATTATTATTCTATTATTATTATAATTATTATTTTTATTATTATTTATTAGGCTGTTGAACAGTGGGGTTTTATCGTTGTCTGACTGGGCTCCACACGGAGAGTGGCTCTGCATAGGCGTGGGAGAAGACTCAACTGGCAGTTTTCATAGCTTCACAGTCCACCACCGCTTTATTCACATTCCAAATCCATGTCGTTTTTTATTAGTAATTATGAAGTAAAATGATTAACTACAAGTATTTCTAATTATACATACAAACATCAACAATTACCCTATTCCCTTGCGATTGAAGATAATTATTATACAAGATACATATATAGTTATTTTAACATTGTAGCTACAAATTAACCCTTACATTATATACGTCTATATAATTAATATAATTATATATAATATATATATATATCTATAATATATTAATATATATATATATATATAATATATTATATAACTATTATATTATATATATATATATATATATATTATTTAATATATTTATTATATATAATATATAATATAATATATATATGCTTAAATTAAAATAAATATTACATTTTCAAATAGATGTAATTAATAGTTTGTCAATGTTCTTTTTTTTTCTTCTTCATTTTTCCTTTATATTTCTTTTTTATTATATCAATATATTAATTCTCTTTTGAAGTTATTATCCTTCTATTTAACTATTCATCCTTTGATTTTTATTTTAATTTTTTATAATATTATGATGTGTGTATTTTCAATATATGTATTTCTTTTATATATATATATCTTTAAATATTTAATATAAATTTCGAAAATAAATTATCAGCAAATTTTATTGCATATATTCTCTTTCTGAAAAAGATATTAAATAATTAAAAACTTCATCATTCTCACGTCTTCTTCTCAATTGTTAACATAATACATTTGAATTTCTTTCTTACTTTTATTTTTCTCATCTTTTACTTTCTTAAAATTAACATTTTAATTTCACTAAAAAAGATAATTTGGTAAATATATAAAATTGTGTATTATCATAATCGATTCATTTTTCCCACATTCTTTTGTATATGTAAATTGATTGTTCTATACCTCAGTAAGCATTTCTTTCTTGTATGACTCAATGATTAACTTTCTTTCATTTGTTCGATTTCCACATTATAATATCATTTCCTTTTCTTCAGTTATGTAGATTGGTGTTGAGTTTTGTCTATCTTATTAGAAAGATAATCACAGTAGTTATTATTCTCAATTTTATTCATTATTTGTATGATATTTAATCTCATTTCTTATATATTGTTAATACTCTGAAGTTCTTATAACTTGATACTAGTTCTTTTCTCCCTGCTCATTTACTAACTAAAAGGATAATCTGTCTTTATTCTGCCATCCACTTATTTTCCTATTCAATTGTTGGTATCTTTTTACGAATCATTTTTATCAAGTTTTCTATTTCTTTTGTTTTTATTTATTAATTGAAAACCTTGCTCCCATAAATCAGGTGATCAATTGTTATCTTTTCATTCTCACACAATGAACTCTAAAAATAAAGGTCCTGAACTGGTTTTGCTATTTATTGTTCTCAATTTATTTATTTAGTATTTCAATTTTTTTTTTTACTTCTGTCCATCGAATATCATCTACAGTTGGATTATATTTTCAAAAAAAACTACCTTTTAACTTGCTTTATCCCTATTAAGAGGGTAACACGGGGACCAAAGGAAATCGAACTTTAAGGCCCTATCCCAAGCTAGCGCCACCAACATGTTCGCTGTCGAGTTTTAATTCTGTCCCCAGGTAGATAAAACACCAACTGCTACGCGGAGTATTTGAACCAGCGTCCTCTTGTATCAGAATCTGCGATTCTTCACTCTCGTCAGCTATTATAGCTAATAGAAATCATCGAACTTCCTGACCGAATCCACAGACTGTTAAGATAAATCATGGTTTCCCGATCGGAATTTATGGATTTCCCTTTTGCTATATAATATGCAATATGAACGAACTAAAAGAAATACATTTAAGACAATGAATTTTTTGATTCAATAATCGAGATGACAGGCGTTAATAATACTACAATTATAATGATTTTTTTCTTACTCCATGCGAAGCAAAATAATGGTTGTTTTCGTTTATGAGAATGCGAATAAACATAGTAAAGATGCTATTAATCTAATAATTTGTGTACATTTTATGTTTATATGGACCTTTTATATGTATTAATATATATATAATAAGTAATAATATAATACTATATATATAATATATAACTATGATATATTATAAATACAATATACAAACGCTAGTCATGTTTACGTATATCTACATAAATATAGTACATATATATATTATATATACATATAATATATAATTACTTATGACTATCTACTAAATAGCACAATAATATATTATTGATAAGGTAGCATATTATATTTTTACTTTTGTTGATTTACATTACCTATATTAATTATTCTAAAATCTTAATTATACAAACTTTTTTTAACATAAAGAGACTCTTAGAAGAAAGCCGAGGTATTATTTAAAATATTTTTTTCCCTTATAAACTGACTTGTATTTATTAATATTTATTATTTTACACCTTTTTAGCTTTTTGTTTATTTTTTAAAGTCATGTTTACTTATAGTTTTGCTTCTGTTAAGTCAACCCTAATATGAGCTGTATAATAGTTAAGAGTTTTAACCGTACTAGTACGACGTTTTGCATAAAATTTTTCAACCTTTCATTAACTTTTTCTTTTTCGTTTAAACCTTTAATAAAGAATGTTAAAGATGACTATTTTAGGTTTTCGTGTTAGATATAAGCACTGAAGTTAAATATCTGCTTCCAAGTTAACGGACTATAAATATTTGCAGAGAATTCACAGCAATTCAGAATGCTTCGACGAGATAGTACAGTATCGCCAACAGTAGCAATCTTTCTCATAATTCATGGATTCATCAAATTATTACTTTAAATGCTATGAGAATGGATATGAAGCAATTTGACGTTTAATTGATGGATAACGGGTTACTGAAGCGATACAAAACTAAAAAATTGGGCACAAAAGAATTACATCATCTACCATCATGCATCATAACATCATCATCATCATCATCCATCATCGTTCCGAGTGCATCAGACGAAAAGCACCAATATGGCAGGAAGGAAGAAGAAGAAGATAGGAAGGAAGAAGAAAGAAGGAGAGAAGAGGAAGAAGTATAGAAGAAGAAGAAGAAGAAGAAGAAGAAGAAGAAGAGAAGAAGAAGAAATTGTCATTACAAAAAGATATTCCCCAATTCCATCCATCACTCAGATACTGAACACGGATTTAGATTTAAACTTAAAACATTCAACCACTATATTAATATTACGTGACGATTTTCTATGGACAACACCTTTTGCCACCTACAGTCCATACCCAATGGAAAATTTCCCAGTTCTTCAATCATGTTTGATATCAGAAAAATTAAAGATCTCCGTGAACAATGCAGCTACTGCTGGCAATAAGGAGGAAATCACAACTTATGAATTACAAGATCGTATAACCACCAAGATTACAAAGGTCATGAGGCTATCAAAAGCCAATTTTATTGAAAGTTTAAGAAACACATCATGATTAAGCCATGTAATTACAGATCTACACCGAACATCATAATCTACTATAAATACTAATATAATATATTATATATATCTAATAATATACTGATATTATAGACCATAAGTATATATAATACTAATATAGTATAATATAATATAATATAATAATACTTATATTAATATATATATATAGATATATATTAATATAATATATATACTATATATTACTTTCTATTATTTTTATTTCAGGACAGTCCAGGATCTAACCGTGAATTACCCTCAAGCCAAACTAAAGAAGTTTTTACAGAAAAAACATTCCATTTCTTTCATTTTGTCCTTGTTGATTTATCATTTATTATAATTTAAGTTTGAATTTATTTACTTTTTTTTCAATAAAATATGAATAAGTACATTTTGCTAAACTTTATACATATTCTAATAAAACGTCTCTACAATATGAATGAGTACCAAACTATTAGGGTTACAATTCCCTATTCCTCAAAAGAGACAGTATTGACTGACAACAAATATAAAATATGAAAAAATAAAAAAAAACGATATTATATGAAAATATACACTTTTTTTTTTTTAGCTCAAATTTTGTGGAATTATGTTTTACTATTGTAAGTAGAACAACTAGTTGGTCACCCGAGCACTCCACAAGAATATGAAACTTCAAAGAAAATAACGTGCACCCTAGATACATAATACCTATAATAGAATATATATATATATATATATATATATATATATTATATATATATAACATATATATATATACTATATATATATAATAATATATAATATATATATAATATATATATATATATTATAT
Organism: Trachelipus rathkii; assembly: GCA_015478945.1. Classification (NCBI taxonomy): domain Eukaryota; kingdom Metazoa; phylum Arthropoda; class Malacostraca; order Isopoda; family Trachelipodidae; genus Trachelipus; species Trachelipus rathkii. The sequence continues at coordinate 12,878 of JABUQX010087045.1, forward strand.
ATTATATAAGTATATATATTAAATACTATATATAATATATAATACGAGTATTTTACCATCTTAGAAATTGCATCAGGGATCCACATTGTGAAAATGAGAAATATACTCCCATTAACCATGGTCGATAAACTTGGTAGTTCGAAATTAGTTCTTTCATGAGTAGTTTTTACGCTAGAAGCCGTCACCAACTCTTGTTATTTTGGCATATTATAATAAAATTAAAAAACAGCTAATATAAAAGTCAATGAAATTTGATAAATCTCCAAAAATTTAAAATTGTGTATAGTGTATACATTATATGAAGTACGTATTTTCTGTCGGACTTTTATTTTTTTAAAAAATGTTTCCTATTGAGTAATACTCTTTTTGGTTAGTCATAATGAAAAATCATGATAACCTTTTTATCCAATGTTTAGATATCACTCCCCTAAAAGAGGTAAACGTAAGTGACAACTGAAGAAGCAGCCGTGATAAAATATGTAAGTGAAAGTTTGAATATACAATAGAGCTTAGGAAATATATTATTAAAAGCATGTAGGTCTCCAGTCAGGGTTTCGAAAAGCGTTTAATCAGTTTGAACATATATATAAATAATGAAAGACCAGGCATTCCAATAACATCCTATGAAAGAGAAATATAAGTTGCTAAAGGTTGCCATTGAATCTTTTGGTAATTTTTTTGAAACAAATGCTGAAGTACACTTAATACTTGACGTTAAAATCTCTTGATGAATATCGTGTAATTAAAGCAAAGTCAACAACCGTAGGAAACCAAATATCTTAATAGACACACCAGCGATTTGACCATAAGCTAGTTAGTATCAAATAAAATATGCTAATCACTTTAAAATAAAAATTTGGCAAAATTAAAAAATATCTATTCCAAAAGTGTGCTTATTATAAAATAATGTAACAAACTAAAATAAAAGATTATAAATAGATTGATCAGCAGAAGAAACTTAATCCTATATTTCAATTATCCTTTGCGTAATTTAGACTTGTGACTGATTCCAAGTAAGTAAAACTGAGTTGGCGTAAAAATAAATTCTTTATAAGCTAACCAAAGTAGTAGCATTTTTTAATTTACTTGAAGTTTGATAAAATTTCCAAACTAAAGTTGTAGTAACGTGCTTCTAGCATAGATGAGAGATATTGAAAGAGTCATTAGATGCTTGAAATCAATGTTATAATGCACTTAATTCAACTAAGTTCAATGTTAAAATATAATAATCATTATTATGAAGATAATAATAAAATAACGTTACTAATCAAATAAATTAAATATAGCAATACACTATAATATCTGAGTAAGCTATTAAAAGCATTGTAATTTTCTCCTAATGAACTTGTTATCAAAAAATTCTTTGAACTTATTTTTATGTCTAGCCTCTCATTAATTGATACATTCAAAATTTACATTTAATTTCTATTTTGCAATTCAAAACAGAACATAACACCTCTAAAACAATCATGCACACTAATGCGTTTTATCTTCTTCTCATAATCTATTCAATTATTAGATATTAATAATATTATTATTATTATTATTATTAATTATATTATATATTATTATTATTTCATTATTATTATTACATTACGTTAATTATTATTATTATTATTATGTAATATTATTTATTTAGAGATATACAGAAATATAATCCATAGACATACCATTAGATATATATTATACTAATAAGTATTATATATATATGATAATATATATACTATATATAAATATAATATATAATAATAATTTATAATATATATAGTATAGATAATGTAGTGGTGCAAAGCTTTATTTGGTCCAGCAATTTAGAATACGTCTATGGCTGAGCTGAAATAAATAAGAATTCCTCTTTTTAGGTCTTTTAAAACTGCTACCTTGCTCAATTTTTAATATGTTATCTATTAGAAATATAGCTACGTCATATCATTTTCATGGTGCTGGAGCCCCATAGGAGGCTGTCGAAGCAGCCGCCAATTATGAAGTGATTTACTCGCCACAACGAATTTGAATTTTTTATGCTGATTTATGAAATATAAAGTATTAGACTAATATATGATACGATATATTATATATATACTATAATATATATATATATATATATATATAATATATAATTATATCTATATATAATAAGATATCTATATAAGATATATATATTATATATATATATATATATAATTATATATATATAATTATATTCAAGAATTGCGACAAGGTTAATATTTAAGAGTCGCACTCTGATTACTGGGATTTGCCAATCATGAGATATGGGAACCAAAAGTTCAAGATACCATAGTTATGGCGTGTTATCGATTTTTAACAGGCAGTGCTTGTCTGCAACGCCTTATGCAATATTTTTCTTATGAGCTATGCAAATCCGATTTTCCCGATAATTGTACAGGTACAGGCGTTTGGTCAGGCACGAATGTGGGTTTTGTGGCTTTGAACCAACGGTATATTACATAGAATATTGACTATAAATAAACAAATGTCCTTACAATACCTAGTTTTCTCTAAAGTCTGTTATGAAACTGATCCCTGATAAAGAATATCTATTTGGAAGATAAATTATTGCCTTTTGACATTCATTTCTGGCGTGAATGAATAGAACCAAGAGACTCGGAAAAATATGTTTGGAGGAAAGCATCCTAAGAAAATTAAATAAAGTTTCGATAATAATCTCTTTCTATAATCATCCCTGGGCTGTTGATTTTTTAATCGTTCGATAAGAAAGCTTGAATATTTTAGTACCGAATTACGTTAGTTTATATCTATTTTAATCTTTTGGGATACCAGTTGTTGTATCTCTGTCTATGGTCTCAACTACTCCACCCAGATCTGAATTGAACTTCAGTTTGGTGAACAATACCAATTATAAAAGAATGCAAATGTTCTATGAAAGAGGAAGTAAGAGAAAAATGTCACAAAAGATTTAACTGAAAAAAATAAAAACTTTTCCCTTAACTGAATAGAGGGAAAAATTTTCCAAAAGAATTAAAATTTGTTGTTTGCTCCTTCAAATCGCCATCTTTGTTTTCTTTCATTTTTTTGCATCAATGATGAGAATTAAATATTTTAACTTATTTATTCAATAACAGTATCGTCTATTACGCTAGTAAATAATAATTTTGTTTACGTTATATATGATTTTACATAAATTGTACCCAAACATCCCTAAAAAATACGTAAAGGATTCCCCTTTGGGGTTTTCAGCGAGATTTATCGGGAAAGTTGCTTAAAAGATTTACAAAAACATTACGTATAATATATGGTCAGGATGAAAACATTTTTATCTTTTTTTCCTCATAACCAAGGAGGGAACATACAATCTATATAACAAAAAAAAACTCTCAGATTTAAACTAAATATACATTTCTTTGTAGAACGAAGACTACAGCTTTAAACTAAGGAAGGATAAATTCATTTATTAATTAAAAAAAAAAACAAGCAATAAAGAATATCATAGCTGGTATTTTTTTGGAGGAAGTAAAGAAGTACCTCATCGAACAAGTCTGATGTTAACAACCTCCAGACAAAGTTCGTAAGAAAACTTTATACCCTCCTTATGCCCAAGTGTCACAGAAATTCTAATGTTATTAGTGCTCAGATTTCTCCAGAATAATTTGATTGCTAATTACTGATCTAAAAATTTCTTTACAAAAAAGTAGTTAATGACAGCTTTTAAAATGAATAAGAATCGTAAAGAGAGGTGAATACCAGGGAACATACCATACCATACCATGAACAAACGGTTGCTGCTCTTTTCATGGAAATGCAAGAATATATTAGAGAACAATTTTGGAAATTGAAATCCATTTTCTCTCAGTCGAGATAGTGAATTCGTTTACAATTTCACGGTAACAAAAAAGTAGCAAAAAAAATTTATACATTTATGTAAAACCTCTAAGTGTTCTACTCTTTGCAGAACTTGTAGAAATGTTATTGCTATAATGCAAATGCTTTATAACTAGTTATTAAGTATCATAGGATTTAATTTTAGATTTAACAGTCATGCAAACCTAGTCGCAAAATAAATAATATTCCCATTTTGCCTCATGTGCAACCATGCACACCTCCCCCATATATATATATATATATATATATATATATATATATATGTGTGTATATATATATATTAGAAATATATATATTATTATTATATATACATATATATATATATATATATATATATATATATATATATATATATATATATATATATATATATATATATATATATATATATATATATATAAATATATATATATATATATATATATATATATATATATATATATATATATATATATATATATATATATATATATATATATATATATATATATATATATATATGTGTGTGTGTGTGTGTGTTAAGTGAATTACAAGTTTCTATTATTGAGCTATTTTTCAGTATCTTCACCAACAGATGTATATCATCCAATCACGTTCCCTTCATCACTTGAAATTTTAAGCTCTCGGAATAATGTAAGAAACCTCATTCCAGAATCAGATAACTCGGAAATCATAAATACTTTCAGACCAAGAACAGGTGTCTTATCTACACCTATAATTCAGCCATTCACACAAACTCTCTCAAATCCTGAAATGTTGGGAGTTTCAAACAATCTGTCTTATGAATATGCCAATCTTTCCTTCCAAGAATCTACGTTCCCAACATTTTCTTTTCAGCATACAAATCTTTTGACTTCTTTTCCAGCACCATCTCCAGTGACTTTTTCATCAAATGTTAACACTATTATTAATAATTCTTCTTCAATGGGTGTCACGACTATTCCAACAGTCCGCACCTATGTTCCTCCCACTCCACTAAATAACTCGTTACATATTTCTACTATTCAAACACCGAATTCTTATATTCCTCTCTCAATCAATAATTTATTAACTAGTTCAACAAGACCAATAACTCTCTCTAATGTTGCTGGTCCATTAAACAATATTTCGCCTTTTCCAAGTTTTCAAAGTTCTTATGTTCCTCCTATTATGAACACGTCAGTTCCAATTTACTATCCTCCTGATTCAAGGAGCAATTTTTTATCAACTGTTTCAGCAAATCCAACATTTTTATTCAATGTTGCTCCTCCTATAAATTTTTTATCAACTGTTCAAGCAATTACAACACCTGTCTTCAATGTTGCTTCTCCAATAAATTATTCATCGACTGTTCCAAATAATCTAGCACATCAATTATATAATCTATCTGCTTCATCAGCTGGAAGTAGGGAGTTTTTAAATAGCAATATATTACGGACATCAGCCTCTTCATATATTCTAAGAAATGACACTGCAACACCTTTGACTTCTCAATATAATCCTCAGCAGACTTCAGACTCTTCATATACATTTAATACTCCCACTACTACGTCTTAAAGTAACTCACAAAACATATTTAGAACTTCATATACTTTGAAAATCAATAATCCTCCATCTTCAAACACAAATCCCATGATATCTATTAGAGAATAGTTAAATCCAAACAATACTATATAATTTCTAGAACTACTGAACCGCAAGGAAAGATAGGAAGCATTAACACGCACATATTTACGACTTCGACTGTACAAAGAAATTATAACCCACTGAAGATTTCAAACGATATAAGGACAACGAAATTTATCAGCAGCGTTTGCAGGAGCCATAGGTACGAAGTCATGTGAGTATGTAACTTTTTATCTTATAAATGTATATTATAACTTAAAATATTCTGGAAAAATGAAATAAATACGAGTTCATAAAATAGTAGAGCTTTTTATAGTGTGGCTTTTGCATAGAGCCATTATGGTCCAAATATCATTTATTAAGCGTTGAGCTTTTGAATCTATTTGAACAGTAAGTCGTGAAATATAAAAGGTATAGAAAGTTGACAAACTTAAGTATGTCACAAATGAATACTCGTGTTCTGAGCCTGCTTGATAATCGAGTATATTGGTTCGTTTGCTCTTATATAACAACTTCAAAATGTAGTTTATAATCTATTAGGAATTTATAGTGTAAATTTTTTTGGAAATTTTCGTTTTGGTGAATATGCGTATATTTTATTATTCGGCTTGCAATTGGTATTAAATACTTAATCTATTATTTATTTATTTAATTTTATTTTATTTATTTAATTTTATTTATTTATTTTATTTATTTATTTTTTTTTTATTTTTATATTCATTTAATTATACTATTATTATATATATATAAATATGTTATATATTTCATATTTATAAAAAATTATTGGTTATTGTATCAAAATTAGAATTTTAAATTGAACTAATTAAATTATTAATTTAGTATAGAAATATATCTCTCTCTTCTGTCAAGTCTACTCATATATTTATACTATCTTCTATATTATCTTCTATCTCTCTCCCTACTCTCTTCTATTCTATTCCTTCCGTTCCCTCTATCCTAATTATTACTCTTTCTTATTCTTATCTATATCTCTCTTCATTATCTCTATACTATCTCCTTATTATTCTATCTCTCTCTATCCTCTCATCTCTCTTTGATCGAATTACTATTCATTCGCTCTGAGGTTTCAATAGCTACATAGACGACAGTATATAACATTATCAATATTTATAGAATTTTTGTGCCTCATGATCTCGTTGCAACTAGACCTCTGTGTAATCATTATCAATATATAATTCTCTCATAAAAATTAGGCTTCAGGAGGATTAATACTAGCGGGTTATTTTAAAACGTTAACTATATTAGAGTAACTAAAAATAAACAGGGTTATATTCATGACAAAAACGTTTGCGCTTTTTCTCCGACTTGTAAAAACAATAAATTTTTAAAACTATGTTTAAAAAAAGTTATCGGACATAACTATGCTAAGAAAGTCGAATGCATTATAATTTTAAAATAACGTTCCTTTATATAGAAAAATTGTAATATATATTATATATTATATATATATATATTATTATATATATATATATATATTATTTATATATATATATATATATATATATATTATATTATATATATACGTCATCAATCAAGTTGGATTCATTAGAGCCGCGTTAGGACGTACCTGTGAATAATAACAAATGTTAAAAAAAGAACTTTTAAATTTGCAATGTAACCTAACCTTACCTAAACTAACTTAACCTAACTTAACATAACTTAACCTAACATAACCTAGCAAATTATAGTTCTCAGATTAATAAAAATATATTTTTCAATTGCAAATCTGGCTAAAATCTTCTTCCAAGAGAAAAAACGCTCTAGATCCTTTGTAGAAACTCTCCTGGAGTCTCTTCCTCTTCTCAGTTCCTTCTATTGTTTACATACATACTTCTTTTTCCTTCTATTGATTATATACATACAACTTACTCGCGCCGCGCACGAGTAAGTTGTTACATCGGTGCATTTGGAGCGAGCGCTTCAGTAATGTTTTAGCTTTTATTTAACTCAATAAATATCTAATGAAAAAAATCTAAATAAATCTAATAAATACATTTTATGATCCAATGGAAAAATCAGAAATAAGAGATTTTATTTATTTTAAATTAAATTTTTGTGGTTCAGAAAGTCGATTTGTGTACTTTTTATAATGTCTTAAATGAGATTTATTTTTCAATTTCAAAATTATTTTATCTTGTAGTTAAATTATTTTTCCATTAGATATTTATTGAGTTAAATAAAATAAAAATACCATGATTAAATGCACGCAGGCTGGTGTTAATGGCCTGGCAGACCCGCTCGCTGGAAGCGCTCGCATCCAAATGCGCGCTGCTCGTGAGTATGCCGTGTAAACTAACTCAGCTGCGCGCGTATGTATATAATGTAAATACTTAACTATAGGAATTACGTGCTATACGATTAAAACTTTGATTACAGTAAGGACACTTAAATGGGTTTTTGAAAAATTCGTAAAAAAATCCTCATGGAAATAATTCTCAGATAACATTAGTCAAGTCGGAAGGGCTTACTTGGTCGGTGTCCTCTTTAAGCGCCACTGACTTTTTAACCCCTAGCCTCTTTTACCACCTAAAATTTGGGCAACCACAATTTTTTTTTAACCCAAATTTTTTTGGCACCCTAATTTTTGGCAACCTAAATTTTTTGAGAACCCTTGTCCTTGCGGGCGCTCTTGCGTCTTGCTTCACGTGATCTACTAAAATTTAGTGAATTAATTACTTATCTATTCTAGTGAAAATTAATATTATTCCTCATGTCGCTAATTATTAGAATATATGATATACACTTACAGTATAAAATAAAACTTTTAAATACAAATCAGATAACTTGTGCACGGCTTAAGTTTTAAAGTGTATGATTTTAAAATGAGTTGGGTCTAAAAGATAATAAAACACACTGCTCAAATACAAGTTTAAAGCAATAAGTCATCTTTCATTGCCAATCACAGTAAGGCTTAGGCATATGAACAAAATGTTTTTACATACTTAACAAAAGTCACGATAAAATAATTTCGTACCAACCTCACATGCGCGTCCATAATAGAGAAGGATTAGCTCCGTCATTCACAAGAAGGAAACATTCTTCTTACCTGCTTAAAGGATCTTACCGATCCACCATGTTTCAGTTTGCAAATTTTTTATAAAATAATATAAATAAAATGATTCTTGTCTATTAACTGGAATTACTTTTGGCTTGTATTAGGCTAATTGCCGGGGTAAACAAAGGGCTTATCCTAAAGTTTAAGGCTAAACGAGTTATTTTTACCACATTTTACCAGAAAGAGGTCAGTTTGAAATTATTTTGACCTGGTATTAGGCCTAACTCTCCCTAGGGGTCAAAAAGTTAATCTAAATTTAGCCTGAAGTATTATTTTCAACAGCAATTTTATAGAAGAGGTCAGTTTCGTATCTGTAAAGAGTGCGCGTTGTTGTGTTTTTCGTGTTGGGATTGTCAATGTACAATAGATAATAATAAAGAAAATCAATTATTTAAAAAACTTTGAAATATTTTAGTTAACATTGAGCGAACTAATATAAATGTAAGTGAATACTTGTTATTTTTAAATAAAATCTAGAATGATTTTTAATAAATACATGTTATGTTAGCAGAGAAGAACTTATTTTTGTTATTTTTTATACTTATTACATGACTAAGATGAGGTAAAGCAGTAAGTCAATAGAGCAACACGTGGCATAGCTGGTGAAGGATGGGATCTAGGGGTTGCTTACTGATTCTACTGATTTGATTGCTTTAAGGGTACGTAGAAATATTGTTTTTTAATAAAATTTCATAAATTTAAAAATTACTAAAATTCGTGATCGTTATTAAATTTATAAAACAAAAGGAATAACAGTTAATAATAATTCTTGTTTCAAAGATAATGATTATTTATTATAGAAGTTTTAGAAAACTTTGAAATAAATCTTAGTTATAATTGAATGAGTATATAAATGTACGTATTGTAATTTAAATAACATAAAATGTTTTAATAATTTCGTTATGTTCATACAAAAGAACTTATTTGATATGTTTAATCAGTGTTGGGTCTATGGGCGAGTGTAAGTGTGTGGTATATAGAGTGTTTGGTCAGAGAATGTTTATATATGTGTGTAGGTGTAGTGTGTGTGTGTAGGTGTGTGTGTGTAAGTGTGTGTCGTGTGTGTGTGTGTTAAATGTTAATAACAATAGAAAGAAGTAAATTACACACTAAATAATATAATAAAAAATTAAATAAAAATAAAATAATAGATAAAAGAAAATTAAATATAAAATAAAATAAAAAATAATAAAAATAATAAAAAGTATTAAAAAAATAAAAAACATAATGTTAATAAATGATAGTGAGTTAAAGCAGTAAAGCAATAAAGAGTTAAACCAGTAAAACATATGAGTTAAAGCGTAAAGCAGTAAAACAATATGAGTTAAGCAGTAAAGCAGTAAAAAAAAAAGCATACTAATCGCCTTTGTTGCTAGGTAACACTCTAATTTATTTACTGATTTCACTGCTTAGGTATGTAAATGTTTAATAATATATGAGTTACTACCAAGCAGTAAAAATATGAGTTAAAGCAGTAAAGCAGTAAAAAACAAGAGAGCATACAACCCCTTGTTGCTATGTACACCTCTATTGATTTACTGATTTACTGCTTTAGGTATTGAATGTTAATAATATATGAGTTAAAGGCAGTAAAACATAATGAGTTAAAGCAGTTAAAGGCGTAAAAAAAAGCATACTAATCCCTTGTTGCTATGTAACACTCTTATTGATTTACTGATTTACTGCTTTAAGGTATGTAATGTTTAATAATATATGAGTTAAAGCAGTAAAAACAATTGAGTTAAAGCAGTAAAGCAGTAAAACAAAAGCTCTAATCCTTTGTTGCTAGGTAACACTCTATTGATTTTACTGAGATTTACGTTTTAGGTCTGTAAAGTATTGTTTTCATCTAGAAATGTTTAAGTTGAGTAAATAATGAATGACTCATAGTATATTTGTGAAAAGAAATTTTTTGGATCGTTTACATTGGTATCAACAACTATGAATATGTGTTAAATGATAAAATAGTCTGTAATGAAGTTACTTTTAGGTTCGCGAAAATGGTTTTAATAAAAATGTTTAAGTAAGAAATAAAAATGAATGACTCATAGATATATTTTTCATTCGCGCGGGGAATATTGCGCCTGGCGGGCGCACGCGGGGGGGGGTAGCGGAAATATGCGGACTCGGGCGCACGCGGGGTGGGAACGCAGTTGGTCGCACCTGCGGGTGCGGGGCTGCCTGTCTTTGCGCGGAGGGCGCATGGCTCTCCTGGTGTTCAATTATAACTTATGGGAGCACATTAATATTAATCTGTTTTTGATGTAGGGTAGGTAGAAAGGTTAGAAAATGCATCAAGATGAGACATCAAAGCTGAGGTATCAAAGTTGAGGCCCCAAAATTGAGCCATCAAAGTTGAGGCATCAAAATATCGTGTGTGAGGTGTAGTGCAGTGTATCTGTGTGTGTGTGTGTGAGTGTAAGTGTTATGGCGAGTGTACAGTGCGTAAAGTGTCATGCTGTGTAGTATGTAAGTGTAAGTGTAGTGTCTATGGTAAGTGTCTATGGTGAGTGTAAGTGTGTATACGGTCTATGGAGAGTGGTAGGTGGGGGGGTGGTGTGGTAAGCGTAGGTTGTAGTGTAAAGTTATGGGTAAGTGGTATAGTGTGGTATAAGTGTCCTATGGCGAGGTGTAAGATGTGTGGTAATCTGTATGTGTGAGTGGTGGGTGTATGTGGGTGTGTGTGTGGTAAGTGTGAGTGTATCTGGGTGTGAGTGTAAGTGTAGTATCTAGTTATGTGTGGCAATATTGTTCTAAGTAATATATATTATATATATATAATATATATACTTATATATAATAATATATATATATATATATATATATTATATATAATATATATATATATATATATAGGCTATAAGTGTTAGATAAAAGACTAACTCATCAGGAGAAGGCATGCCTAGCAATTGTAATAGTACATCAATGTGTCGATTCTCATAACTTATAACCTAGGGTAGACACCCATATTAGGGCTATTCTAACGGCTCAGGGGAGGCTAGAAAGGCTTGAAAAAGGCACTCAGTTGGCACTATGTGCACTCACTGGCACTCATTGGCATCTCTCATGGCACTCACCTGGCACTCATTTAATACTCATAGAGACACTAATAGAACATCCCTAGATACTCTTACGGTGTATTGGGACCATCAAAATGTCTGAACATCATAATACTGAGTCATCCAAGATGGCATCATCCAAAGTTGAGCAATCAAGATGAACATCAAGATAGGTTACATCAAAGTGACGTCATCAAAGATGAGTCATCAAAGTTGAGGCTTCAATGCTTGCTGAGGAATCAATGCTGAGGCATCAAAGTTGAGGCATCAAAGTTTGGGCATCAAAGTTGAGGCATCAAAGTGAGGCATAAAATATAGCGAGTGTGTGTGTGTGTGTGTGTGGTGTGGTGTGTGTGTGTGGTGTGTGTGTGTGTGTGTGTGTGTGTGGGTAGGTGGACCGCGGATGGAGAATAGAGTTAGGACAGATCCAAACAGGTCAGGTAACTACATGACCTCATGTTAGCACTAGTTTACTTTTACCCAAAGGCAAGGCTGCAGGTGACTGAATGAGCTCAAGATACATCCAATAAGCACTCCTGACCTTTAAATGGTCATTTCAACCCTTGATACGTTCAAAGAGAAATATGGAAGGCAAGACGAAATATCAAGGCCAAAACATCAAAAAAGGGCTAAGTCCCTAAAGCGCGCGGGCAAAGGGGGTCAAAAAATAGGGGGGAAGTTACGTACGAGGTTGCTACGCAACGTCTGGCGATACCTTTCGAAGGGTTGCAAAATCAAGGTTTATAATTGTACGTAGCAATACACAAGGGTTGACGAAAAATTTGGGGTTCTTCCACATTGCACCTGGAAGACCAAAGGGTTGGCCGAAAAAATAGGGTTTGCAAAAATTAGGGTTGCCAAAAATTTGAACCCTGGAATGACAAGGGTTGGCGCGAAAAATTAGGGTTGACACGTACACGGTTGCTGCGGCAACCGCTTTGCCGCAACCCTTCTTCGAAGGGTTGCCAAAACATTAGGGTTGCCAAAATTAGGGTTGGGCCAAAAATTTGGGTTCAAAAATAATTTGGTTGCCCAAATTTTAGGGTGGGGTAAAAGAGGCCTTAGGGGTAAACAAGGTTCCAGGTTGGGTTAAAAGAGGACCACGACCCATAAGCCTTCCTACTACTACATTACCAACATTCCGATTCCTAATTTTTTTATTGCTCCTGGTTACTAAAGGGCGAATGTTAATTTTAATATTTGTAATCTATCGGTTGTATTTATAATTTTACTGTAGATAACGATAATTTCTAACTGTTTCTCACAAAATTTAGGAAGGTTTAGCTCTTACGTACACAATACCAACAAAATTTTTCTTTAGCCTTTCGAGGCAGTTTAGAATTCTCAGGCCACGTTCTTTTTTCTAAGTTTCAACGCCGCCATAGACTTGTACTATTTTTTAATATAATTTTTTTCCATTCGAAGCTTTTATATAAAAGTAAATAATTCCATATTTTACTAATTCGAAAAATCTTATTTTATTTTCAGATAAGTTTTATTTTTAATTTTTAATTTTAATCGATTTAATTATTTAGTCATATCTGTCCTTCTAATAATTTTTATATTGGTTTAAAATACCTGACAACTTAATTTATTTCCTATCTCACATTTTTCGTGTACAAATTTTTTTCCTATGGTCTCCTTTTAATAAAAAAAAATTAGTTAAATATTTCTACTTTTATTCATGTGTGTTCCGCTTAAATTACTCGTTCTTATCATATACTATCATATATTAAAAATGCATAAAAAAAAATAACTGACATAATATGTATACTTACAATATATATAGGCCAACTAAGATATAACAACATATGCAGGTAGAACAGATACGGTACATAGAAAATACTATATGGATCAGCGTATGAAATTTTGTATGGAAAATGAATTTTTTTTTTTTTAATATCTTCAAAACTAAGATAGGTACAAGAAAATAATAACATATATGGAATCAGCGTATGAAATTCTTTTAGGGGGCTCGGTTAGAGAAAAACTAAATACATATTTGGAATCAGGCAGGAAACTATTTTTATTTTTTTTTTAGTGGACTCGAGCGACGGTGGGACAGAGGGGTGGACGAAGTCCCCCTGTCGTCCCCAGGAGGCCGAGAGACCCCGACTCTTTGCATTTTGCGGTTTAACCCTAGGGTATTCTTTTAGTTAAAAAAATCCACATTTGGCAACCTAGTTTCATGACGCTGTTCCATATATGTTTATTAGTTTTCTTGTACTACCTAGTTTTTGAGATATTAAAAAAATTAATTTTTTCCATAAAAATTTCTTTACGCTTGATTCCAATATGTTATAGTTTTCTTTACTATTTAGTGTTTAGAGATATCATCGGGTACTTCTTTAGATCGAATAATTATATATATATATATATTATATATATATATATTATATATTATATATATATAATATAATATATATAATATTTTATATTATTATATATATATATATTATATGTATATATTATATATATATAATATATCGGATATGTGTTGATTTTCAGCTTCCACCTTCATATACATATCGATTGTTTTGATTCGAACACATTTTCATAAAATAAAGTGAAAATGCTTATCAAATGAAACTTATACTAAAGCAGCTTCAAACACTCTAAAAATATTAAACATAACCTTTTACTTATGTAATTATATCTATATAAGTAATTTATTTATATTATTATTTATTTCAATTCTGGATTGTTTAAAAAAAAAAAAAAAAAAAAAAAAAAAAAAAAAAATAAAAAAAAACCTGCAATTTCTGAACATAAAACGTACTAAAATGTTACATGTTCCAGTATAAACTCGTCAGGTGTTTGATTTTTTTTTTCAATATATTGCTAGTATATGATACTAAATGATTTAGGTGGTGACGGCATGATTCAGAAAAGTTATATAGGACCTGTGTTTGTTTATGTCTCCGTAGTGTTTTTTTTTTTTTTTTTTTTTGCTTGTTTTTTTAATATACATGCTAGTAATAATACAGCACGTTACTAAAATGAATTTAAGTGTACCGGACATGATCAAAAAGTTCGAAATTTTTAAATAATTATTTATAAAAGCAGTTTATGAATTTAAATATTTTTTAAAAAAGTGAAATTTTTTTGGATAATTACGTATATAATATATATATATACTATATATATTATATATATATATTTTATATATATATATATAGTTATATATATAATATTTTATATATAGTATATATATAATATTATATATATACTTCCATGTTTTGTACAGTCGTTTTTTAATATATTTAAAATAAACGAATACCTAGAGTAGACCGCAATAGATATCAGGGAGTCGGGGTTCTCTCGGCCTCTAGGTGGAAGACGACGGGGGGACTTCGTCCCCTCCTCTGTCCCCCATCGGCTCGGGCCCCTAATGGGAATATTGCTTCTTGAACTCTTAACTATTACTGGCAAGTTAATTGACAATAAAATTGCCTTAAAAAATGATAGATTATTATTATATTATTTTATTATTATTATATTATTATTTCATTATTATTATTATTATTATTATTATTTTTATTATATTATTATTTTTTTAATCTTTTATTATTATTCTTATTGTACTAATATTTTTGAATTAATAAATTCATACGTCGAAAAAATTTTCCTGCATCAGTTTTTGTTAAAATGTTATTGTGAAACCATTCAAGATTATCATTTGTTCCCTTTCCATGTTTCAGAACTATTATGTAAAACACCAAAAAAATCACAATTTTTTTGTCGCTATAAAACTTTAATATATAAGTGAGCTTCCACACTTTTAAGAATATAAACAAAAACAAATCCTAATTATTTTTTTAGATATTATTTAAATCTTATTTAAAATAATTATAATAATTAGTAATTTAACCTCACTAAACTTATGTTTATTAATTTATTTCAGCTTTCCATTTAAACTAAACTATATTAGTAATTTATTTCCATTCTATATTATTTTCATAACTACTAACTAACAGATTGGAAAAAGCTCAATCTTTTAACGCTATGAGCGTTGGTGTACATTGTGCTCGATTTAGTAGGTTTTAAAATAAAATCGGCTTAATCTTAACTGGAAGCTGATAATCACAAGGCCTATATTATATATATATATATTATTATAGTATATATATATATTATAATATATATTATATTATATATATATAGTATAATATATATATAAAATATTATATATATGTATATTTATATACTATTTATATATACTATTAAAACAGTTTTGAAAACCACCTTTTAAATAAATAAAGGAAAATCTTAAGAAAATAACTGAACGTGAAAAAGTTTGCGTTTCAAGACACTTAATATCTTGTTCCTCAATCAGAATAAAATTTTTTACAAATTAGCTAAGCATAAGTAAACAAATGAATTTAAAATAACAAAATAAACAAACACATTTAGTAACTTTAAAGTGCAAAAACATATTTAAAGTAACATTCTTAAATTTTACTTATTTTTATCCAAATTATTATTTTTTTCAAAGCAAAGTCCTTAATATGATCTGTTATAAATCTTTTTGTGAGATTGGATCAAAATTGAAAAATTTTCTTTTATTTAAAAATTAATTTTGTAGAATGAAAAAGGACTCAATCAATAAATTTAAGTTTTTTATCTTGGGAGCGAAACAAAAATTCCTGCACCATTCCAATTAATAAATGATCTTCTTGTAATATCATGTCTAAATATAGCAATACTCTTTCATTGCCTCTCCTGACTTCACCCATATGTTGGGCAATTCTTGTTTTTAAGGTCATTTTAAAGTTTTCCAAATATAAATCATCTGCACATATAACAAGGAATCGTTGTAAACACCTCCCATGGCTTCTCGTTTTGTGGTATAATTTAGTAATTAGGATTCTCGAAATCGAATCAGGTAAACAGCAATTAAATTATTATTCCATAAATTGTTTAAATATAAATTTTAAGTTAAAGAAGTTGGGATGAAAAAGGAATAACTTTAACATTTTCCATGACAAAAGGAGAGCAATTTCTTAGTCCTAGAAAATTAGAATGGGCATGTTTATATTAACGTTTTATTAAAAATAGGGATGATGCAGTTTTCTGAAAAGTTTGAAAATAAAATCAAGTTTCTTGTTTGGAGAATTGTGGATCACAATACGGAAGCTTTAGAAAATATTATAGGAAATATTATTTTTAATATATGGGGGGTGAAAAGAAAAGTATGGAAGAAGTTGATTGTATGAGTTGTTTATTATTCCTAGGAGACCCAAGGATATAAGTGCTTCGAAACGTAAACTTTTTCAACGTTTAGTTAGTTTTCTTAAGATTTTCTTTATTTATTTTAAGTGGTTTTAAAAAAATTAATTTTAATTATTATATAATAATATATAAGTTATATATATATATGATTTATATTATATCTATATATATATATATATATAATATATATTATATATAATATATATATATATATATATATATGATATATTATATATATGGTGAAACTACGAAGTATCAGCATGATTCTCTAGAGATCATAAACAACTCTACAAAATTTTGGATAAGATAAAAAGGATTAAGAATGTGACGCCATGCTGTCTTTTTAAGAAAAATTATTTTTAAATTTTTATTTTTGTTTTCAAGGATTTTTTTTTTTTTATAATTTTTTTATTTATGTGATCATACTGTATTAAAAAATTTTTAGTTCTGATGAGGAGACAAAGGATATAAGTCTCGAAACGTAAACTTTTTTCGCTTTGTTATTTTTCCTTAAGATTTTCTTTATTTATTTTAAAGTGGTTTTAAAAATATTTTAATATTTACAGAGCTTGAATGTTGAATTAGAGCTCTTTAAATTGAAATTCACTTATATATATTACTATATATAATTTATATATATATATATATATTATATATATATAGTATATAATTATATATATATATATATTATATATATATTATATATATATATTATATGATTA
This sequence comes from Trachelipus rathkii, assembly GCA_015478945.1. Lineage (NCBI taxonomy): Eukaryota > Metazoa > Arthropoda > Malacostraca > Isopoda > Trachelipodidae > Trachelipus > Trachelipus rathkii. The sequence continues at coordinate 30,433 of JABUQX010087045.1, forward strand.
TATATATATATATGGAGAAAAAGTCTACTATTGACCTTCTTGATGTAAGTACAATTTTTTAATTTTAACTTATTATAAATAAACTACATTATAATTCATTAACGGCTCATAGGGAATTATCTTTGGAAGTTATATTAAAAAAAAAAAAATTTTTTACAATATTCATGTTTTACTTTATGATGCGGAGCAATTTTTAGACATTCAGGGGAATGCATCGCTTGAGTTTTTTCTCAAGTTCTTGAGTTTTGGCATTCATCTTGAGTACTTGAGTATTTGTCCTAAAAATTGCTAAAATCTTGAGTTTTTCAACTTTCTTAAAAAATAAGTAAAGAAACGCAAAAAAGGGGCTCGAGCCCGACGGGGAGCAGAGGGGGGGTACGATTTCCATACCCCGTAGGGGAGGGGCGGAGGAACCCCGCGCGACACCCAAATACCCAAGAGGCGGGGGTTCCGGAGACCTCCCCGGAGAGGGGGAAATATTCCCTGTCCGTTCCCCGGAAGGCGAGAGACCCGACTCCTGCATCTTTGCGGTTTACCCTTGGGGTTTCTTTAGTTAAAAAAAAAAATTAAAAAAAATAAAACTGACGGGGTCGTAAAACGTACAGGTCCTATATAATATTTGGAAACATCAACTTTTTCTGATCACAATGCTGGCATCGGTGTAGGGGGGTCATATTGCCAGGAAGGTCGTTTTTACCCCACCCTGATTGACCTTTTTTGACCTTTTTTTGAGCCCAATTTTTAACCTGCTGACCTTGACTTTTTTGACCTTTTCACTTTTTTTGCTTGATTTATTGGGAACCCAATTTTTACTGCCTTGACTTTTGGGCCTTTCCTTTTTTTTCGACAACCTTCCGTCTTTCCATGGGTCAATTTTGGCCACGGTTAATTTTTTCGGCAACCTAATTTTTTGAGACCCCTTTTTATAAGAGGCCAATTTTTTTTTGAGAACCTCTTCTTTTGAGTGGTCCCTTTAGGGGCGTACTTTTTTGCTCATCTAATTTTTTTGGCAACCCTAGTTTTTTGGCAACACTAATTTTTTCGGCAACCCTAAATTTTGCAACCATCCGAAGCAGGGTTGCGCCAACGGTTGGTAAGCAACTGTGTCCGTGGTTTGCTCCTCTTATTTTACGCCCCTATTTTTCGACCAATGGGTCAATTTTGCCCACGTAATTTTTGCATATTCATTTTAGGGACTTAGCCTAATTTTTTTGATGTCTTAACCTTTTTTTGTCTTTTCCCTTTGCTCCAAAGCTGACAGATACATGGGTCAATTTTGACCACGTAATTTTTGTCTTCATGGGTTCATTTTTGACCCACGGTAATTTATGGTCCTTCCTTTAGGGGCTTAGCCCTTTTTTGATGTCTTAACCTTGTTGAAAATGATTTAGGCTTGAGCGTTGCCGATATCAGGGTGATTTTTGCCCACGCTAATTTTTACCCACTCGTGCCTACCCGTCACATATTTCGTTTCTAACTTGAACGTATGTTATGGATTCTATCCTAACTGAACACCTACACAACACCACCACACACACACAACACTTACTTATACCACATTCCTATGGACATTTTACATTTCCATAGACACTTACATTTCACTTATACCAGTCACAAACCACTGCCAACCTTTGGTCGTCATGGGTCAATTTTGACCACGGTAATTTTTTGTCCTTCCATTTGTGGGGGGACGTAGCTTTTTTGGATGTTTAAACCTTGTTTGACATGATTTTCGGCTTGGCCATGCTATACCATGGGTCAATTTTTGACCCACGCTAACTTGATGCTTGATGGTTCCAAATCACGTAAGAAGTATCTAGTGATGTTCTATTAGTGTTCTCTGATTATTCTATGAGTGCTGGGTGAGTGCATGAGTGCCGAATGAGTGCCACATAGGTGCCAATGAGTGCCCAAGTGAGTGCCAAATGTGCAAGTGAGTGCCACACTAGTTCAACTGAGTGCACTTTTTTTTTTTTTTTTTTTTTCAAGCTTTTTTTTTTTTGAGCCTAGAATAGCCTAATAGGGGTGTCTACCCCTAGGGTTATAAGGTTGCGTATGATTGGTGGGTATATTAAACCTGCTAAGGATGCTTCCTTACTATTGAGTTGTTTTTCTATCACTTTAGCCTATAGTTTATATATATATATATATTATTATATATATATATTTATTAATATATAGTATATATATATATATATATAATATATATTATATATAATATATATTATATATAATATATATATCACTTGCACACACACACATACACTATAACAATTATACACACATTCACTATGACACTTATACACACTATGCACTTATAAGCACTTAACTCTCCATAGAAACTTACTTAAACCATATAACTACTTCATACCGCGCGCACACACATCAGATACTTACATTACACTCACACCCTCAATATTTTGATGCTCACTTTGATGGCCCTCAACTTTGAGGCCTCAGCATTAATGCCTCAGCATTGATTCCTCAACTTTGAAGGTTATCTTTGATGACTTATCTTTGATGACGTCATCTTTTGTACAATCTATATTGATGATTCATCTTTGATGAAATCATCATTTTTTTTTGATGGTCATCTTACGCCACATCATAGAACAGGTTTAATATTAATGTCTTCACCCCTAGTTCATAGTAACCACCTAGGGCGCCGCATGCGCGCCCTCCGGCGAAGGCTGACAACCTCGACCGCAGGTGCGACCCTCCGCGTCCCCGCCCGCGCGTGCGCCGCAGGCGCAATATTTCCGCGTTCCCGCCGCCGCGTGCGCCCGAAGGCGCAATATTTCCGCGCAGCTTTTTCTACCCACATCATAGTCATTCATTTTTATTTCATACTTAAACATCTTTTATTAAAAACATTTTCTCGAACCTAAAACTGTAACTCATTTACAGCCCTATTATTTAAACCATATATTTATTAACATTATTTTTTACTTAATACTTTTTTACTTAATCCTTTTTAATTTATAATTTTTAAAAGTTTTTGTAAGAAGAAAAATCCAGAGTGTCCTGATATTAAATCATTTTATTTTTTCTACATTGTACGAAATTTTATTAAAACATTAACATTACAGCCTAAATGCAGTAAATCAGTTAAATTTCAGATAGAGGTGTTACATAACAACAAGGGATTAGTATGCTTTGTTTTTACTGTTTTAACTCATGTTTTAACTGCGTTTAACTCATATGTTTTATCTGCTTTAACTCCATCATTTATTACAAATTCACATACTTAAAGCAGTAAATCAGTATCAAACCATGTTAACTAACACCAAGGGGGATTAGTATGCTTTTGTTTTACTGCTTTACTTGTTTACTGCTTTCTGCTTTCCTGCTTTAACTTTCTGCTTTACTGCTTAACTCACATACATTACATACCTAAAAGTAGTAAATCAGTAAATCAATATGAGGTGTTACCTAACACCAAGGGGGAATAGTACGCTTTTGTTTTACATTATAACTAAAATTATTCTGCTTTACTGCTTTAACTTTCTGCTTTAACTGGCTTTAACTCATTAACATTACATACCTTAAACAGTAAATCAGTAAATCAAATAGAGGAGGTTTTACATAGCAACAAGGGGTAGTTATCTTTGTTTTACTGCTTTTACGCTTTTAACTTTCTGCTTTAGCTGCTTTAACTTTCTGCTTTACTGCTTTAATCATTTCTGCTTTACTGCTTTACTTTCTGCTTTACGCTTTAACTTTCTGCTTTAACTTCTGTATAAACTTTCTGCTTTACTGCTTTACACTCATATGTTTACTTGTTTTTAACTCATATATTCTATTAACATTATGTTTTTAATTTGATTTTAAATACTTTTTATTTATTTATTATTATTTTTATTATTTTTATATTATTTTTATTATTTTTATTATTTTTATATTTTATTTTTATTTTTTTTATTATTTACTAGTCTTATTTGCTTCAGAAGATGATTTGGAAGAATCGATGAGAAACACATTCCTCACACAATCACACCTACCCTTCACTTATACAACACCTTCATATGAACTTATAACACACATTCACTATGACACTTAAATTTACCCATAGACAACTTACATTTACACTTTCACAACACTTACACTTATACCAACACACATTCACCTATGAATTATACACACATTCACTATGACACTTACATTTAACCATAGACACTTACTTTACCTTATGACACACGCGGTCACATCACACACATACACCACACACAGATTTTACTTACACTCACACACAGATTTATTTCCACCCAGATTTACTTACACATATAACGGTAATAATTTATTAAAACATTTTATGTTTTAATTAAACCACGTTACATCTTATATTACTCATGTCAATATACTGAAAATTATTTTCAAAGTTCTTCCTTAAAAACTTCTATAATAAATCAATCATTATCTTGAACAAATTATTATTATAACTGTTAATACTTTTGTTTATAATTATTATAACTATCAGTTTAAAATAACTTTACTAAACTTTTAAGGTGAATTTTATTAAAACATATATTTTTACGTACCTTAAAGAATAAATCAGTAATCAGTAAGGTCAGCCCTAGCACCCCTCTACACCAAGCGGCCATGCGCTATTGCTTCATTGACTTACTGCTTTAATCATCTTTAAGCCATGTAATAACGTATAAAATAAAAAATAGTTCTTCTCTGCTAACATAACCTGTATTTTATTAAAATCTTTCTAAGTTCTTATTTACAAATAACAATTATTCACTTACATTATATTATTCGCTCGATGTTAACTAAAAAATATTTCAAGTTTTTTAATAATTCGGATTTTCTTTAATTATTATTATTATTATTATATTGTACTTGACGAATCTCACAAAACACAACAACCCGCCTTCCTTACAGATACGAACCTGACCTCTCTCTGTAAAAATGTGTTGAAATAACTAACTTCAGCCCTAAAATTAGGATAATCCTTTTTGTATCCAGGGGCGATTTAGACCTAATTCCAGGTCAAAATATATTTCAACTGACTTTTTTCTGTAAAATGTGGCGCAATAACTACGTTAGGCTTCCTACTTTAGGCCTAAATTTAGGATAGCCTTTTTGTATCCCAGGCTGATTTAAGCCTAATACCAGGGCAAAAGGTAATTCCCAGTATAGACAAAAATCGAGAATCAATGTTATTATTCATTTTATAAATATATTTCAAACTGAAAATGGCTGATCGGTGATCCTTTAAGCCGGTAAGAAGGAAATGTTTACTTTTCTTGTGAGTGGACCGAGTAATCCTTATCTCTATATGAACGTCGATGTGATTGGTGAGAATTATTTTTCCGTTTTTTGGTTTTTACGTAGTAAAACATGTTTTTCATAATCCTGAACCTACTGTGATTTGGAATGAAAATTTCTATTTGAGGATGCGTGTTTAGGACCCAACTCATTTTAAAATCATCCGTTCTTAGAGCTGTTAAGACGGTTGCATCATAGCTTCTGGTTTGTAATGAAAATGTTCTATTTTCCAACTAAGTTGTATAATCATGATCACCTTAACAAGTATACCTCAATCCAAGACATTATCAAGATCTCCGGAAGTAGGGTTTCATTCTTATATAAAGAAAACAATGGATTTGAATTTTTCAAGTGGTGCTAACCATCCCCTGTTTTATCCATACCAAGCGTATTTTCGTGAGTCCAGATGAATTACTTTGTATTTGTAATCACACTGAAGAGTGGCTTACAGAATACTTTAAAACAATCTCAGCTTTAAACTGGACCGAAACAGTAATTAGCCTGTGCGAAGAAACAGCGATAAGCAACTTCACTCAAGATTTTATAAACATCAAAACATAATCAGTTTGGAAGTTAGATTATGGGAGAGAAATAATGAAACAGCAGTATTTGAACCTACATCATTTGGATTCTACATTTCAGGCCAAGCGCAGATGAAATATATGTTAGAGGTACGTAAGCGAATGTTCTAATAACGAGAAGAGATCATTTGGTTGTTATCCTAATTAGTGACCGTAAATTCATTTACATGTTTACCAAGAATACTACGCCTTTAAGAAAACCCTGATTGATGTCCTAAACACATCATAGATCTGCTTCCTAAGTTTATAGACGTACGAAAAATTCATTTATACTACTTAGAAACAATGCAAGAAAGTATTTATGCAGGTGACCCCGAATGTAATATACTCTATGATATCTGAGCGGGAACCTTTTACGTATGTGTTAACTGAATGTATTTATGAGACACGAAACTATATCATCGAAAATGATATAATGATTGGCATATTTGCAAAGATTTAGAGAATTTTTATATAAAATAATCATCACATTATGTGGTCAAATGGGTATGTGGAAGTGTTATATTAATCATATTCCTGTATTATATTTTTAATGTGAACCTTATCTATAAAATCATTGTTAAATATATTTAACTTCAACACTCTGAATATATTTATTTTAAACCTATATATATATATATATATATTATATATAACTATAATATATATATATAGGTATATATATATATATTATATATTATATAGTATTATATATATAATATATATTTTATACATGAATTATTAATTTTATTATATAGTAAAGTTTTTATTATCCTTATTTTAACTTTCTTAAATAAATATTTACAGGTATGTTAAGAGTTTAAATAAACGAGTCCCAGGTTCAGGATATGAAACAACATGTTTTTACATACGTAAAACAAAAAAGCGATAAAATAATTCCGACCAAGATACATACGAGGTCATATAGAGAAAAGGATCTACTCGTCCCACTCGACAAGAAAGGGCTAAACTTTCCTTCTTACCCGCTTAACAGGATTTACCGATCAGCATGTTTCAGTTTGAAAATACATTTATAAAATAATAATAACATTGAATCTCGATTCTTGTCTATACTGGAATTTACCTTTTGACCTGGTATTATGCTTAAATCAGCCTGGGATACAAAAAGGCTTATCCTACATTTAAGCCCAAATAAATTTAGCCTAACGTAGTTATGGCCAACCACAATTTTACAGAAAAAGGTAGTTTGAAATATAATTTTGTACCTGGATTAAGGTCTAAATCGCCCCTGGATACAAAAAGGATTATCCTAATTTTAGGCCTAAAGTAGTATTACAACACATTTTACAGAGAGAGGTCATTTTCGTATCTTAAGGAGTGCGGGTGGTTGTGTTTTCTCGTGATGGATTGTCAATGTAATATATAATAATAATAATAATAATAAAGAAAATCGAATTACTTAAAAAACTTTGAAATATTTTTAGTTGACATCGAGCGAATACTATTTGTAGGTGCAATAATTGGTTATTTTTAAATAAAGAATTAAAAGATTTTAATAGAATACATGTTATGTTATCAGAGAAGAACTTTATTTTGTTATTTTTATACTTATAAATGGCAAAGATGATGTAAAGCAGTAAGGTCAATAGAACATAACGTGGATAGCTTGGTGTAGAGGGGTGCTAGGGGCTGATCACTTACTGATTTACTGATTTATGCTTTAAGGTTCTGTAAATCATATGTTTTTAATAAAATTTCATAAAATTTTTGTAAAGTTATTTTAAAACTTGATAGTTTATAAAATTTATAAACAAAGTATTATACAGTTATAATAAATTTCTTTTGTTCAAAGATAATGATTGGTTTATTATAGAAGTTTTAAGAAACTTCTGCAATAATTTTAGTTATTTTGAATGAGTAATTAAATGGTACGTTTTAATTAAACATAAATGTTTTAGATAAATTTACTTATATGTGTAGTAAAATCTGCGTGGCGTGTAAGTAATCTGTGTGTGAGTGTAGTAAATTGTGTGTGTGTGTAATGTGTGTGTGTGTGTGCGTGTGTGTGTATAAGTGTAATGTAAGTGTCTATGGGTAAATGTAAGTGTATAGTGAATGTGTGTATAAGTGTCCAAGTGAATGTGTGTGTGTGTGTGTTTTAAGTTTAAGAGAGGAGTTACGACACTTCTTGAGCCAATGGTAAATTGTTGTCATAGTGAAATGTGTGGTATAGTGTCATAGTGATGTGTGTATAAGTGTAGTGTGTTAGGTGTTTGTTGTGTGTGTGTGTGTTTGTGTGTGTGTGCTGTATATGATGGCTTAAATAGAATAAAAATAGGCTGAAGTAAATAACTAAGTATAATAATAAAAAATAAAAATAAAATAATAAAATAATAAATAATAAAAATATAATAAAATATAAAAATATAATGAAAAAAGGAAAAGTATTAAACAAAAATTAAAAACATAATTTTTAATAAATATGTGAATAAAAAAGGTTAGACAAGATTTAAAGATGGGAGCAGAAAGTTAAGCAGTAAAGCCGAAAGTTAAAGCAGTAAAAGCAGAAAAGTAAAGCGTAAAGCAGAAGTTCAAAGCAGTAAAGCAGTAACAAAAGCATACTTCCCTTAGGTGTTAAGTAACACATCTATTGATTTACTGATTTACTGCTTTAAGGGTATGTAAAACATAAAAATGCGTTAAAAGCAGTAAGCAGAAAGTAAAGCAGTAAGCAGAAAGTTAAAGCAGTAAAAAAAGCATACTATTCCCTTTGGTGTTAGGTAACACCTATTGATTTACTGATTACTGCTTTAAGGTATGTCAGTATGTGAGTTAAAGCAGTAAAGCACAGAAAGTTAAGCAGTAAAGCAGAAAAGTTAAAGCAGTAAAGCAGAAACCAAAAGCATACTAATCCCTTGGTGTTAGGTAACACTCTATTGATTTACTGTTTACTGCTTTCAAGGTATGTAAGTGTTAATATTGTGAGTTAAACAGTAAACACATATGGTTAAAAGCAGTAAAACTTGAAGTTGAAGCAGTAAAACGTAAACAAAGCATACTAATCCTTTGGTGTTAGGTAACACCTCTAATTGATTTATGATTTACTGGCTTTAAGGTATGTAAGTTAATGTTTTTTAATAAATTCGTACAATTCGTAGTAAAATAAAATGATTATATTTCAGACACTCTGGTGTTTTTCTTCTTACATGACAATTTTTAAAAATTATTAATTAAAAATGTAGGTAAAAAAGTATTAGTAAAAAATAATGTTTATAAATATATGGTGTTAAATATAGGCGTAAGTGAGTTACAGTTTTAGGTTCGCGAAATGTTTTTAATAACAAATGTTTAAGTAATGAAATAAAATGAATGACTTATAGTATATATATTTTTCATTCGCTTCGCGGGAATATTGCGCTGCGGGCGCACGCGCGGGCGGGAAGCGGTGAAATATTGCGCCCTACCGGGGGACTGCGCGGGGCGGGCACGCGGAAATTTGCGCCTGCGGGCGGCACGCGGCGGGCCGGGGACGCGGAAGGGTCGCACCTGCGGGGTGCGGGGTTGTAGCCTTCGGCGGAGGGCGCATGCGGCGCCCTGGTGGTTAGCTTATGAACTATGGGGGAAGACATTAATATTAATCTGTTCTTTGATGTAGGGTAGAGCTGAGCCATCAAGGATGATTTCATCAAGATGAATCATAATATAGATGTATCAAAGATGACGTCATCGAAAGATGAGTCTCAAAGATGAACCTTCAAAGTTGAGGCGTCAAAACTTGAGGCATTAATGCTGAGGCATCAAAGTTGAGGCATCAAATATTGAGGGTGTGGAGTGGTAAAGTGTAAGTGTATTGTGTGTTAGCGCGCTGCGTGTGAAATGTAAGTGTAATGGTTTAATGTAGTGTCTATGGAGAGTGAAGTGCTTATAGTGTCATAGTGTGTATAAATGTCATAGTTGAATGTGATGTTATACGTGTTTATAGTGTGATGTTGTGTGTGCAGTATATATATATATATATAATGATATAGTAAACTACAATACACGTAGTGTTAATAGGTAATGATGCCTAGAGTTGTAATATATTACCCATCCGATTACGCATACTTATAACCTAGGGGAAGACACCCTATTAGGGCTATTCTAGGCTCAGGGGAGGCTAGTAAAGGCTTGAAAAAAGTGGCACTCAGTTGGCACATGTTGGCACTCACTTGGCACTATGTGGCACTCACTTGGCACTCATTGGACTCACATTGGCACTCACCTGGCACTCACCCAGCACTCATAGAATCATAGAACACTTATAGAACATCACTAGATACTTCTTACGGTGATTGGGACACCATCAAAGCCATCATTAAGCGTTGGGTCAAAATTGACTCCTGGTATATGGCAAAATGGACAGGCCGAAATATCATGTCAAACAAGGTTAAGACATCAAAGGGCTAAGTCCTAAAGGAAGGACAAAAAATTACCGTGGGCAAAATTGCCCTGGACGACCAACGGGTTTGGCAGTTGTGTTTGTTTACGTGTGTATAAAGTGTAAATGTAGTGTTATGGGTAAGAGGTGAATGGTGTGTATAAGTTAAGTGCGTGTGTGTGTGGGTTGTGTGTTTGTGTGTGTGTGTGTGTGTGTGTGTGTTGTGTGTGTGTGTGTGTGTGTAGGTTTCGTGGTGTGAAGACATGCGTTCAAGTTACGGAACGATAATATGTGACGGGTGGGCACGAGTGGGTAAAAATTAGCAGTGGGCCAAAAATGACACCATGGTATATTCGGCACGGTCAAGGCTAAATATCAATGGTCCACAAGTGTTAAGACATCAAAAAAGGGCCAAGCCCCTAAGGAAGGACAATAAATTACCGTGGGTCAAATTGACACATGAAGGACAAAAAATTACCGTGGGTCAAAATTGACCCATGGTAATTTTTGATCTTTGGAGCAAAGGGAAGGACAAAAAAGGTTAAGACATCAAAAATAGGGCTAGGCCCCTAAAGGAAGATCAAAAATTCAGTGGGCAAAAATTGCCATGGTCGAAAAATTAGGGGGGGCGTAAAAAATAGAGGGGCAACACGTACAACGGTTGCTTACGCAACCGTTTGGCGAAACCCTTATTAGGGTTTTCAAAAATTAGGGTTGCCGAAAAAATTAGGGTGGCAAAATTAGGGTTGCCAAAAAATTAGGGTTGCCCAAAAAATTAGGGTTGCTAAAATTAGGGTTCTCAAAAATCTGGGTTCTCAAAAATAGGGTTTCTCAAAAAATTAGGGTTCTCAAAAATAAGGGTTCTCAAAAAATTAGGGTTTCGCGAAAAATACGTGGGCCAAAATTGACAGCCATGGAAGACGGGAAGGGTGGGTCGAAAAAAGGTAAAGTCCCAAAAAGGTAAAGGCCCAAAAGGTTCAAGGGCAGGTAAAAATTTTGGGCTCAAAAAAGGTCAGGCCCAAAAAAGTGAAGGGTTCAAAAAGTCAAGGGCAGGTAAAAATTGAGGTAAAAAAAGAATCAAGGTTCAGGGTGGGGTAAAATCAATGGTTGCACCTGCCTTTCGTTTCTTTGCTGATACTCTGTACGATTTTTTTTGGGGCTAACGAGTACCGTTCAGGTCTATAAATAGACTTTCTCCTATATATAATATATCTAATAATATATATATATAATATATATATATTATTATATATATATAATATATATATATATATATAATATTATATATAATATATATATATATAATAATACTATATATACTATATATATATATAATATATATATATATCTGTTAAGCAACAGACATTACGGGAAAGTAAAAAAAGTGTCTCCACCGGGAACCGAACCGACGCATGTATTTATTTGTTTGTAAAATCAACAAGGTAGTGAAGATATTTATATAAATTGCAAGATGAGGAAAGACACAGTGAAAATGTCTCTATGGGGCTCATAGGCGGATTAAAAGTGTCGGTTTTTAGCATAACTTTTTTTAACGTTTCGTGGAGTGGGAGAATGTTTAGGACCGAAGGGATGGGATATTCAGTCTCGCCGCAACATGCGTCGGTTTCGAATCAGGGCGGAGACACTTTCTTTACTTTCCCGTAAATGTTTTTGTTTGTTTGTAGAATCAATCTGCGGTTAGTGCAGTTTTATATTGGTGAAACTAACCAAAGCTAACATGATATCGAAAAAGTCTTGGTGTACCACGAACAAATAACATATTGGAATTGTTGTAAAATTTTAGTGAAGAAAATTGTTTTTCTAATTAAAAAAGTTATAAATAAAAAAAATATAATGTTAATAAATATACGATTCCACTAAACATTTTTAACTCGGCAGAAAAAAAAACTTTAGCAATGAGACGCTGAGAGTACCTTCTCCCAAAATCTCTCAGACAAGAGCCCCTCAAGATTCTCCTTTTAAAGCTAAGCGCAACAACACAACACACACACACACACTATGATACATAAGAGTTGCCAGAATTCCTTTTTATCATGTCTCGTTTCCCTAAAATTGCATTGCAAGTGAAATTTATATTTTATTTTTTTTTTTAACTAAAAGAATACCGCAGGGTTTAAACCGCAAAGATGAAACGAGCCGGGGTTTCTCGGCCTTTACCGGGGACGACGGGCCACCGTCGGCTCGAGCCCCCTAAAAAAATCCATTTTCCCATACAATTTCATACGCTGATTCCAATATGTTATTAGTTTTCTTGCACATATCTTAGTTTTCGAGATATCATGCGAGGGCTTTGGTAAGTTTGGTATATCTATATATAATATATTATATATATATATATATTATATATATATTATATATATATATATATATTAGTTAATCTTTAGTATATATATATATAATATATATATTATATACTCTCGGTCCGCTAACTGCCAAAGGTACGGTGCTAAAAATATTTAGAAATTTTTCTATTATAAAGGTTTAATATTTAAAACTTTTTTATTCGCTGTTTACTTCAAACTTAAAATTCATTGCCAATATCATTACATAGTATCATATACTAAAACAAACATATTTAATAAAAAAACTGAACCGGAGGCGTAAATCGTATTACGGATATTATAGTATATATATATATAATATATATATATATATATATATATATTTATATATATATATAATATATATATAAATATATATATAATACTATATATATATTATATATATATTTATATATACTATATATTATATATATATATTCCCTGGTTGGGTCAATGTCAGGTATAAGGTCAAAGGTCCTCCAATTCCAAGAGAGTTGGGAATAAGGGCGCTTGAAGGTGTCAGAGTCATAATTAGTTTGGGGATTGATAAAGGAGGGTGATTCCAGACATTACAGAGGGAGAAATATTAAGATTTAGGCGTAGATTCAACAGCCTGGTGTCATAAAGTTGACAGAGTAAGGATGCAATGTGTTAAAGGCGTTACACGAATCTTTCTCAATTGGAGGGAGGTATGCGGCGGAATTTGGAAGAGGAATGTCCGTTGTATAATTGCGATATCAATAAAGAAAGTAACGCTAATAATTCGATGGGTAAAAGTAAGATCTTGGAAAGCATCAGTTAGAGAGAATTAGTGAAAACAAAAAA
>JABUQX010087046.1:7500-10000 GCA_015478945.1 Trachelipus rathkii
AATTTATATAGCTACAGTTGATAGCATAGACAATAGTTAAATTTCACTCTAGAATGGTTATTCTTCAAAAATATATTTTCAGCTCCCTCCGTATTTAATCGGTCAAGTTTTTCATCATAGATCAGTCCGATACCACTAAAGAGATTATTCATTGTCAACATTTGATGATGAAAAGCCTAGTACGTCTTTGCTAACTGTGGATGATCAGAATAAGGATTCCGCTGCGTCCTCCACCATACAAGAGGATCTCTTTCAAAGGAAATATGTTTCTCTTTGACCCACTGGCCGGCAATTTTTTCATCCCTATTTAGACAGTGATTATTTTCATCGCCACTCTTTGAATGTAGAATTGCATTCATTACTTAGGTGACAGCGTTCGTTGCTTCTGGATGGTTTTAAGGGAGCGTGTTATATTTTTTGTTTTCCTTGAGCTATTGAGCAGACTTTCATTTTTGAAGTTCTTCACATTTTTGGTAAACACTGACTTCCCGCTCTCCATGAGAAATTGATAAGTAATTTTATTTTTTGCATCTAGGATACAAAAACGTAGTTATGGAATACAAGTCATTGCTCTCCGAGAAATTAATTTTTTTTTTAATTTTTGTCATTATCGTCACTTTCGTCTTCTTTATCCCTTGACTGTCTTTGTCTGAGAATACTATCTGAGGATACTATCTGAGGATACTGGTTGGTTACCAGAAGAATGACATCCGATATTAATGAAGAGTTTTGCTGATTAACGTGGTGATATCTTAAAAGGGTCAGGGTACAGTAATACAGTTGATTAGAATAGAATTGACATGGGATGTTAATGCATTTATTTTATCACTAAAGCGGCGGTACAAGATTTATTAAGTTATTGCATCTTTGCAGAATGCTGTTCCAGCGTGTGGGAACGTCATGTATTACTGAATGTTGTGTAACATTAATTATTATCTGAATTTTCTTTAGTTCTTCTTGAGCCGTGGTCGAATGATTAAAGTGTGCGACAGTTGACCTACATTTTGAGAGGTTTTTACTGACTGATGTTTGAAATGTCAAGAAATTTTTATGGCAAGGTGCAGTTGATGATTGAGGCAATTTATTAATCATTCCAGAAAGAAATATAGCTTTCTTTATATTATCACCAGCATCTCTCAAAAAACAGTGAACATCATATTGAAGTAGGTTCCATTTCGCCAACATTAAATTAAATACATCAATGAGATTTTCACCTGTGTAACGATAAGTTAGTGTTTCAGTTTTAAGAACCAGAAGGCTCAGATGGGATAGGAATATGGTCGGTAATTTTCTGATATGCCCTTTGGAATTGAAAATAAATTCATGGAGTATTATAAGACGTTTTCGAGCATAAATAATCCAAGCAATATTTTAAAAAACAAATATTAGATCATTTCCTTAGAAAAAATTACCACGATAAATACTAAAAAAATATATATGACTTTAGAAATAAATTTTGCTAAATACAAAGCAATTTAAATATGTTTTTATTTTTTGGCGGGAAATTTTGACGGGAAAGGTACACTGCACACACACACAGGGGTCCAAATATAACATTAGATGGAGTACTTAAGAAGTACAATGAGATTTTCACCTGTGTAACGATAAGTTAGTGTTTCAGTTTTCAACACAAGAAGTCCTTTATCTTGAGAGTCAATACTCACACGTCAAGTCTATCAATATACAATATATCAATATACTTCGGTGTTGACTCAAAGTTACTGCCATGACCAGATTTCTGATGAGCAGAATCAGTTCCTTCTGGTTAATTGATCACAAAATTTGGCAAATTTTCTAACACGTACCAATGGACCATTTTATATTTTCATTCGCAATGTGTCCAATTGCGAATAAATGCGATATTTTTTTTTTGTTAATATTAGCTAATGTGAAAGCGAGTATCGAAGAATAGGCAAAAATTCGGTCGCATCTTATATATATATATATTTTTTATATATATATATATATATATATATATATATATATATATATATATATATATATATATATATATATATATATATATATATATATATATATATATCTTATTTAGAGAGAGAGAGAGAGAGAGATAGAGAGCGAACGTTGGGTATATGTGTTTTAATCTATATATATAATCAAAGTTTTATTTTTATCATTATTTGTTGAATTCTTTATTTTTTATTTTTTATTTTTTTTTGGCACATGTTGCTTTTTGATTCTTATTTTTAAAATTAGTGATTAATCCTAACTATTACCTAATTAATATTAAGTTAGTAAATGTAAGTATTATTTAGTTTTTATTAAGTTATTTAAATGATATATACTGCTATAATTCTGAGGTGCTCTTATGTTAGTTGTATTTCTTATTAAAAGTTATTTGAAACTATATTGTAGTGAATTAATTATGATATAGATGAAAATACATAGTATTAATTAGGTGATAATTAGGATTAATATAAATAAAAAAAAAAAAGCTTGCCTTAAAAAATCAAAAAAAGCAAAAATAAAAAAAAAATCA
>JABUQX010087046.1:25000-27500 GCA_015478945.1 Trachelipus rathkii
GAATTTTATTAACTTAAAGGAAAGTTATATCTTAAAGATAAAAATTTATCTGCATTTCACGTTTGATACTCGTGTCGATTTTCATTATATATGTTCGCCACACTATATTTACAAACT
This sequence comes from Trachelipus rathkii, assembly GCA_015478945.1. Taxonomy (NCBI): domain Eukaryota; kingdom Metazoa; phylum Arthropoda; class Malacostraca; order Isopoda; family Trachelipodidae; genus Trachelipus; species Trachelipus rathkii. Next base: position 25,118 of record JABUQX010087046.1, read on the forward strand.
TACGCTTGCAACGCTGCTGGAAGGAGAATCTAAACAACATCGAACAAGTAGATTCAGTTTGGAAAATTTTTAATTACTTTCATCTACAATTCGAGAGGATCAGGTTCCATGGTACTTTTTTTTATTGGAACACAAAATAAATGTTTTATTACCTTTATTTTTTTATTCATTTTCTTGTTCATCGTATCATGGACTACTTTCAACTTTCGTTGTTGAAACTTTTCTTGCAGCTTTCTCATTAACTGAAATAAGTAGTTGCAATATTTAAACATTTAGTTAAAATATTTGCTACCAACTTCAAAGATTATAAGCCTTTTTATCACGTTATTTATTAACACAATGGATGATACAATATAGTTAGTTGAAGAAAAGAAACTTGATTTAAGGATGTCGTGAAGAAGATAGATATCTGCTCATCCATACTTATTTCTAGCGGTTTCTGACATCACGCACACACACACACACAAGCACGCGCACGCGCACGCACACACACACACGCGCACGCGCATGCATATATATATATATATATATATATATATATTATTATTAGTATATAAATATATTTATATATAATATACATATATATACATATATACGATATATAAATAATACTATATATATATATATATATATATATATATATATATATATATATATATAAAATCAGTGAAATAATAAAAGCCTTTTTTCTGACCAACTTCAAACATGTTACTTTTTTCTGTTTTCTTTTTTACATCTTTTATTACTCTAACGTTTAAAAAAAAAAAAAAAAAAAAAAAAAAAAAAAAAAAAAAAAAATTACAAAAAAAAATCTTAAACATAAAGAGAAGAATTTCGAGGAATGTTTTTTTTACTTAAAGTAATTTTGAAAAAAAAAATAATAATACAAAGCATCACAATCTGTTTAAATTTATCCTTTTATTTTCTTAGATACTTTTAAAAAAAATATATATTTATGTATTTTAATATTTTTTTTATGTTTTTTTTCAACTTTTCGTTTTTTATGATTTTATTATACCTGAAATTTAAATTTCATTTTTTTTAATGTTTCTTTGTTGTTCAATTTCATTTTCCCGCCAAAAAACAAGAACATTACCTTAAAAGATTTTTCATACTAAAAGTCAAAACACGTAGGCATTACTTATATATATATATATATATATATAGTATATATATATATATATAATATATATATATTATGATATATATATATATATATATAATATATATATATATAATATATATATATATATATATATATATATATATATATATATATATATATATATATATAGTTTCCCTTTAAAGAGTTCTATTGCAATCGAACTCTATATATAATCGCATATCCAACTGTCTGGAAAGTCGAAGAACCCGAATGAACCGTAGTAGTGGACGTTATGGCCATTCCGAGAACGTTAGGCATCACTGCATGCTAGATTGCAATGAACCATTGTAGCAGTGGGCGATTGGATATTGAGACTACTAAAAGATAAGCGCAGAGAGAGCGTATCGGATGCATTTGAGTATAACATCGCAACCACCTTCATAACATGCATCGTACAGAAAAATAACCGATAATGGTGTGGATTTTTCGACAACAGAAAGTTGGAAAGAATTCTAACAGGATTTCTGGATTGATAGACGTGTACAATAGTCCATACAAATCTACGGAGCGCGGAGCAGTGGAACGTGTAAATCGGACTTTCGCAGAACTGTTTAAAGAAACGTAGTGGCTAAAGATATGGACTGGGAAGTTTGCCTGCTAAGGGCAGTGCTTGACTTATAATGACACAAGGTACAGTGATCTTGAGAGTATTTTCGACAAAGAAGTTCATGAAAGAGCGTCATGGGAAAGGGTGATGTTACCAAATCCCAAGAGAAGAGAAAAAAAGGTGACGGAAGGTCAACCCCGAATTGGGTTATAAAACGCAGTGTGGGAAAAGGTGAAGAAGAAAAATTATTACTGGTGATACGTCCCCTAGACATAAAGTTAGAAGAGAAATTTTGTAGGCCCTTTTGTGGTCACCAAAAGTGGTAATCGGACCGGGATGGCGAATGTGATCAAAGAGAAGAGGTTAAACCATAATAAGCGCATTATTCACAATTTGAAAGAATTGAAACCATACCGCGCCTCTATCTGTTACAGATGTTTTCAATTAGAAGGTGGATTGGAATTCGGAGACTCACATGCCGAAGCAATCGAGGGAAATAACCTAGAGATAGAACACCAACATTATGCTCCCATACAGAAATGATAACTTAGTAAGTACTGGGACGGAAAAGAAGAAAGGAGTTAAGCAATTGAAGAAGCATACCGGAGCGAAGCCGAGCGGAATTAGCGGAAGTTTTCACAAAGGGTGTAGCGGCTGTACATACTGGACAC
>JABUQX010087047.1:0-28070 GCA_015478945.1 Trachelipus rathkii
TTGATTATTGTCAGAATTGTAGTAAATCTCTGAGAATTATTGGATGTGCAATCCTGACGCCTTAGCGAGAAGAAAAACGAATTAAAAATTGCCGGATCAAACCTTCATTCATAAACGAAGAAACCCAGTACAAAGAAGTAAAACCAAATAAGTCTTTTCAAAGGATTTGAGCAAAACCAAGAATCGGACATATAATTTTTTTGACGAAGAAAAGATACTATCTGAGTAAACAGCGAAAGGAGCTAGCGCATTTGAATGTAGCTCTTTTTGATCAGAAGAGTCTAAAACCATTGATAGTGTAGGATGAAAGATTTATTAGATAAGCCTAGTGAATAATTATGATATGATAAGTATATATATATATATATATATATATATTATAATATTATTATATAATATATTATATATTATATTAATTATTGGTATATTATATATATATACTATTATATATATTTATATATATTATTATATATATACTATATATATATATATATATTATATATATATATATATGATTATATATATATAATATATATATAATAATAATATATATATTATATATATATAATTATATATATATATATATATTTATAATATATATATTATACTAGAATATATATATATTTCTATATATATATATATATATATTATATATTATATATATATATATATATATTTTGTATATAATATTATTATATAAATATATATATTATATATATTATATATATATATATATATATATATATATTATATATATTATATATAGTATATAGATATATTTATATTATATATATATTATTATATATTACCATATATATATATTATCTATATATTTTTAATAATAATGATGATGGTTAGTGAATAATGGATATATTGATAATAACACCGCCCTCCTTGAATAGGGGCTCTGCCCGTGAGTGTGTGAACGGTTATGGAAGTTGAATTGGCAAGGGCTTCAAAAGTTTCATCCTTTCTATAAAAGAGCAGCATCACAGGGCGGGAGCTTTATAAACATCACTCCTTTATGGGAACAGGGAGTGGGTTATTTAAAAAGTAGCTATGCATGATGTGTGGGATATCTTATAAACTGTGCGATTGTATTAAAAAATAAGATTTAAGTAAAATTTTATTGATAAACATACCTGGGGGAAAAGGTATCACATTGTATTCTCAAGGGTAAATTTCTGGGCGCATCTTAGGAAGGTAAGAAGAACTTTTTGGCTTGTTTTCAAAATTTTTATTAATATCGTTCTGTTTGCATATCGAAGGTTTTAAAAAGTATGAAGAACGAAATCAGTTAGTAGGGGAGGGACATATTGGACCCCGCCTAGTTTTTAGCCCCATCCTTACCATTGACCTTTTTTTGAACCTCTTTTAGCCACCCTATACTTTGTCCAAAAATAAGTTTTGAGCATTTTTTTACATGACTTGAACTTTTTGGCTTTGATCTTTTTTGACGCGACCTTTTTGACTCTTTACTTTTTGGGCTGGACGCTTTTTTGAGAACCCAATTTTTTTTGAGAACCCAAATTTTTTGGAGACCCAAATTTTTGAGAACCCTAATTTTTTTGGCAGCCCTAATTTTTTTGGCAACCTAATTTTTGCAACACACAAATTTTTTTTTCGGCACACACCTGATTTTTGCAACCTCCTTCGAAGAAGGGCTTTGCGCAAACGGTTGCGTTAGCAACCGTTTGTACGTACCCGCCTTGACCTTTTTTCGACCAGCCCTTTGTTTTCCATGGGTCATTTTTGCCACGTAATTTTTGGTCTTCATTTGGGCTTAGCCCTTTTTTGATGTCCTTACCTTGTTTGACCATGATATTTGCCCCTGCTTGCCATATAACCCATGGGTCATTTTTTTTGCCCACGGTATTTTCTGCCGCTTCCTTTATGGGCTTAGCCCGTTTTTTGATGTCTTTACCTTGTTTGCCCATGATATTTCGGTAACATCTATACACGCGCGAGCGCGCACACAACACACACACACACACACACACCACCACACCATCACACACACACCACAACACACACACACACACACTTATCATTATGGTGAGTGTACTTAATTAAGCATGCTACACTTGCACTACATTTACACTATATTCACACGTACAAACACACGACAATCCTTTGGGCTTCCATGGGTCAATTTTGGCCCCACGGTAATTTTTGGCACCCTTTAGGGGCTTAGCCCTTTTTTGAAGTCTTTACCTTGTTTGACCATGTATTTCGGCGCTTGACCTTACATATACCATGGGTCAATTTTTGAACACGGTAATTTTTTGCCCACTCGTGGCCCACACGTCACATATTTCGTTCCTAACTTGAAAGCATGTATGGATCCTATGAACTTGAACACCTACACACACACACACACACAACACACACATACACAGCACACACACACACACTTACACTTGATATCACACATTCCACTATGAAACTTACGCTACAATTCACTATGACACTTAACATTTACCATAGACACTTACTATTTACACTTATACACACGTACAACACACTGCCAAACCTTTGGTCGTCCATGGGTCAATTTTGACCACGGTAATTTTTTGTCCTTCCTTTAGGGACTTAGCCCTTTTCTGATGTCTAACCTTGTTTGACCATGATATTTCGGACTTGACCTTGCAATACCATGGGTCAATTTGACCCACGCTAACTATGGCTTTGTTGGTTCCCAATCAACGTAAGAAGTATTTAGGGATGTTCTATTAGTGTTCTATGAGCTATCCTATGAGTGCAGTTGAAAAGTGCTAGGTGAGTGCCAAGTGAGTGCCAATGAGTGCCAATGAGTGCCACGTGAGTGCCAATAAGTGCCCAGTGGAGTGCCACATAGTGCAAGTGAGTGCCACATAGTGCCAACTGAGTGCCACCTTTTTTTCAAGCTTCTTCTACGGCCTCCCCTGAGCTAGAATAGCCTAAATTATGGTGTCTAACCCTAGGTATATTAGGTATTGAGATCGATTGTGTATATTACAATCTGCTAGAATGCTTTCCTACTATGAGTTAGTATTTTTATAACACTTATGAAGCACTTACACTCGCCATAGACACTTTCACTAGCCCATATACACTTACACTCACACGCACAGGTACACTTAAACTTACACTCACACACTCGAAGCTCAATTTTGTTGCCTCATCTTTGATGATCATCTTTGATGAAGTCATCTTTGATATCACCTATATTGAATGATTCAGCTTTGATGACTCATCTTTTTGATGTTCTCCTAGATCATAAGCTGCCCACGGCCGCAGCAAAGCCCCCTCCCCGCAAAGGATGGAGGCCCCCGCACCCCGCAGGTGCGACTCGCCGCGCGAATGAAACAATATATATTATAATATAAGTAATTCATTTTTATTTCATACTTAAACATTTTTTTATTTAAAAACATTTTTCCGGAATCTAAAACTTGTTAAACTCAATTACAGACCTACTATTTGAACACTATATTGTATTAACATTTATTTTACTTAATAGACTTTTTTACTTAATACTTTTTATTTAATAAATTTTAAAAAATTGTATGTAAGAAGAAAAACCAGAGTGCCTGATATATAACATTTTTTTTTAACTAAAAGAACTGTACGATAATTTTTTAATTAAAAACATTAACATTACAACTACTTAAGCAGTACATCTAGTAATATCAATAAGGTGTACCTAACACAGAGGGGATTAGTATGCTTTTGTTTTTACTGCTTTACTGCTTTAAACTCATGTTTTACTGCTTTAACTCATGTTTTTACTGTTTTAACTTATATGTTTTACTGCTTTAACTCAAATATTTATTAACATTACATACTTAAAGCAGTAAATCAGTAAATCAATAGAGGTGTTACTAACACCTAGGGGGGATTAGTATGCTTTTGCTTTTACTGCTTTACTGCTTTAAACTCATGTTTTACTGCTTTAACTCATGTTTTACTCCGCTTTAACTCATTTGTTTTACTGCTTAACTCACATATTCATTAACATTTCATGATTTTAAAGCAGTAATCAGTAAATAGAACCATCATCCAACCACATTTATTTGTTAATAGGTGAAGTGTTGATTAGTATGCTTTTGTTTTTACTGTTTCACTGCTTTAATAATGTTTTATCTGATTTAAACTCATGTTTTTACTGCTTTAACCTTTCTGCTTTACTGCTTTTAACTCTTTTCTTTTACTTCTTTTCCTTTCTGCTTTACTGCTTTAACTCATATATTTATTCAAATTATGTTTTTGTTTTTTTTTCTTTTTTATTTTTTTTTTAATTGAATTATTTTATTTATTTTATATTATTTTTATTATTTTATTATTTTATTTTTATTATTTTTATTATCTTAGTAAATAATCACTTAATATATATTAGCGTATTAGATACAAAACAATACACACACACACACACTTTTGCGCACACTCACTGAAACAAAGCAAAAAAAACTTACACGTTGAAGCACGCACACTAAGTCTGACACTTATAACATACTTCACTATGAACTCTAATTTACCCCATAGACACTTACATTTTACCCTTATACACATGCGGTCAACGCACACACAACACTTACTTATACACACATTCAATATGATACTTATACACACATCACTATGACACTTACTTTATCCATAGACACTTACAATAACAATTAAAACCAAACACAATTTACTTACACAAATGAAGGTGGCAAAAAATCACACAGATTACTTACACTCACACACATGATATTTTGATGCCTCACAGATTTACTTTCACTCGCACACAGATTTACACACACACACACGAAACACAAACCACACCACCACGCACACTCACTTACACATATAAGTATAATTTATTAAAACATTTTCTTGATGAGAAAAGCACGTCCATTTCCTTTACTCAGCGAAATCCATAACTAAACATTGTTTCAAAGTTTCTTAAACTTCTATAATAAATCATCATTATCTTTGAACAAAGAATTTATTATAACGTTTAATACTTTTTGTTTATAAATTTTATCACTATTAAAGTTTTAAAAATTAATTTTACTAAAATTTTATGAATTTTCTTAAAACATATATTTTACGTATCCTTAAAGCAATAAATCAGTAAATCAGTTACAGGCCAGCCCCTAGCACCCCTCTACATCAAGCTATGCAACGTTTTTGTTCTATCTGACTTACTGCTTTACATCATGTTCTTAAGCCATGTAATAAGTATAAAATAACAAAATAAGTTCTTCTCTGCTAACATAACATGTAATTTATTAAAATCATTCTAAGTTTTTATTTAAAAATAACAATTATTCACTTACATTTATATTATTCACTCGATGTTAACTAAAAATATTTCAAAGTTTTTTTAAAATAATTCGGGTTTTCTTTATTATTATTATTATTATCTATGTACATTGACATCCCCACACGAGAAAACACAACAACCGCACTCCTTACCGATACGAAACTGACCTCTTCTCTGTAAAAATGTGTTTGAAATACTATCTTTTGAGTCTAAATTATAAACGGAATAATCTTTCATTAGTAACCCGGGGCCGATTTAAGCCTAATTCAGGTCAAAAATATATTTCAAACTGACGCTTTTTCTGTAAAATGTGGTGCATCATAACTACGTTAGGCCTAAATTTAGGCTAATTTAGGATAAGCTTTTTGTATCCCGGCTTATTTAATCCTAATACCAGGTCAAAAGGTAATTAGCCGTATAGACAAGAATCATTGTTATTAATTATTTTTATAAATATATTTCAAACTGAAACATGCTGGATGGGTAAGATCCTTTAAGCAGGTAAAAAGGAAATGTTTTCCTTACTTGTGATTGGTCGGGGTAATCCTTATCTCTATATGACCTCGTATGTGATTGGTCGAGAATTATTTTATCGTCTTTTGAAAATTAACTTTGTTCTTTAAACTTGTAATTGAGCAGGTGTGTGTTTTATTATCCTTTTAGACAAAACTCATTTTAAATCATAGTCATTTTAGCTTGCGGGCGCTGCACAAGTAATCTGATTTGTATTAAAAGTGTTTATTTTTACTAAGTGTATATCATATTGATATATGATAAATACTTACATTGAGGAATAATTATTAATTTTTCAACTGAATAGATATGAAATTAATTCCTATTGTGTGAACACCTCATCCCAGCATGAGCCCCACCGCAAAAGCGCCGCCACCTCGCTCCCGCTGGCGCGGCCACGGCAATGCCGCGTCCGCCGAGCCGCGTGACCTCCTCGGCGGTGTCGCGATGGTGCCGGGAAGGCGGCCAGCTCGAGCGCCAGCAGGCGCATATTCCCTCAGAATGAATTATATATAATATATATATATATTATATATATTATATATATATATAATATATATATATTATATATATATATATATATATATATAATATATATATATATTGTGTGGTGTGAGTAGTAAAGTGTCTATGGGTGAACATAAGTGAGTATGTGTATATGTGTAATGTGTGTGATTAAGAGATATAGTGTATGTGTGTATAGATGTGTAAAGTGTAAAGTGTAATGGTAAGTGTAACTGCTTATAAGATGAATCCATCATGATAGGTGTATCAAAGATGACCCCATCAAAGATGAGTCATCAAAGACTGAACACCAAAACTGAGCCATCAAAGTTGAGCATCAAAGCTGAGGCACTTCAAAGCTGAGGCATCAAAGTTGAGGCATCAAAAACTGAGGAATCAAAGTTGAGGCATCAAAAATGAGGCATCAAAGTTGAGGCATCAAAAGCTGAGGCACCAAAGTTGAGCATCAAAATATGGAGTGGGTGGGTGCGTATGTGTAGTGTGTGTGTGTGGTTTGTGTGGGTGTGTGTTGTGTGTGCGTGTGTGGTGTGTGTGTGTGTGTTCCTAAATAATAACAATAGGCAAGAAGTAAATAACACTAAGTATAATAAAATAAAAATAAATGTTTTAATAAATTATACGCTATATGTGTAAGTGAATGTGTGCGTTGTGGGTGTGGGTTGTGTGTGTGTGTTGTGTATGTGTGCGTGTGTGTGTGTGTGTGTGTGTGTATGTGTGTTTAAATAATAATAACAGTAGGCATGAAGTAAATAAACTAAGTATAATAATAAATAAAATAAAATGTTTTAATAATTATACGTTATATGTGTACAGTGAGTGTGCGTGTGTGTGTGTTGTTGTGTATGTGCGCGTGTGTGTGTTATGTGTGTTCTAAATAATAATTAACAATAGGCATGAAGTAAATAAACTACCAGGCGGGCGGGAACGCGGAAATATTGCGCCTGCGGGGCGCACGCGCGCGGGCGGGAACGCGGACAATATTGCGCCTGGCGAGCGCACGCGGCCCGGGGCGGGGACGCGGCGGGACGCCCCAGCGGGTGGCGGGGTTGGTTGCCTTTGCGGGGTGTGGCTCATGCTGAGGTCCCTGGTGGTTACTTAATGCAACTAGTGAATTAATCTTTTATCTATTCCTAGTGAAATTAATAATTTCTTCCTCAATGTAAGTATTTATTATAAATATGCATATACACTTAGTAAAAATAAAACACTTTTATACAAATCAGATAACTTTTGCACCGCTTAACAGCTAAAATGATATGAATTTAAAATGAGTTTTTGGGTCTAAAGATATAAAACACCACCTGCTCACATAAAGTTTAAAGAACAAGTTAATTTTCAAAAGACGATAAAAAATAATTCTCGACCAATCACATTACGAGGTCATAATGAGATAAGGATTACGCTCCACGCAATCCCCAAGTAAAGGAAAACAATGGTATGCCTTTTTATGCTTCAAGAGGATCTTACCGATCAGCAATGTGTTTCAGTTTGAAATGAAATATTTATCAAATATAATATACAATGATTCTTGTCTATACTGGGAATTACCTTTTGACCTTGGTATTAGGATTAAATTAGCCCCGTCCTACAAAAAAGGCTTATCTAAATTTAGGCCTAATTTAGGGCTAACGTAGTTATTGCCACACATTTTAGCAGAAAAGGTCAGTTCTGAATATATTTTGACCTTGGGATTAGGCTCAAATCGCCGGGGTTCAAAAAGGATTATCCTAAAATTAGACCTAAAGTAGTTATTTCCACACATTTTACAGAGAGAGGGCAGTTTTCGTATCTGTAAGGAGTGCGGGTCGTTGTGTTTTCTCGTGAATAAAATTAATAGGAAATAGATAATATAATATAATAAGAAACCCGAATTATTTAAACAAACTTTGAAATATTTTTAGTTAACTTCGAGTGAATAATATAAATGTAATGGAATAGATTGGGTTATTTTTTTAAATAAAACTTGAATGATTTTTAATAAAACATGTTATAGTTAGCAGAGAAGAATTATTTTGTTATTCTTATACTTATTAATGGCTAAAGATGATGTAAAGCAGTAAGTCCATAGAACAAAACGTGGCATAGCTTTGTGTAGAGGGGTGCTAGGATGGCTACTGAATTTTACTGATTTTATTGTTAAGGTACGTAAAATATATGTTTTAATAAAATTCATAAAATTTTAGTAAAAGTTATTTTTAAAACTTGGATAGTTATAAAATTTATAAACAAAAAGTATCTAACAGTTAATAATAATTCTTTGTTCAAAGATATGATTGATTTATTATAGAGTTTTAAGAACTTGAAATATTTTAGTTATATTTGAATGAGTAATATAAATGTACGTGTTTAAGTTAAACATAAAATGTTTTAATAATTATTAGCCGTTTATATGGGTAAGTGAGTGTGCGTGGGTGTGTTGTGTGTTTTGTGTGTGTGTGTGTGTGGCTGGTGTGTGTGTAAATCTATGTGCGAGTGTAAGTAAATGCTGTGTGTGTAAGTAAATCTGTGCTGTGAGTGTAAGTATCTGTGCTGAGTGTAGTGAATGCTGCGTGAGTTGTAAAAGTAAATATGCTGTGTGAGTGTAAGTGTACATGTAAGTGGTCTATGGGATAATGTAAGTGTCATAGTGAAAATGTAAGTGCAATAGTGAATGTGTGTATAAGGTGTAGTGTGTTGTGGTGTGTGACCGCTTAGTACTAAGTGTAGAATGTAGTGTCTATGGGTACAATGTAAGCTGTCACTATCGTGATATGTGTGTATAAGTGTATAGTTGGAATGTGTGTTATATGTGCTAAGTGTTGTGTCTGGTGTGTGTGTGTAGTGTGTGTGTTGTGTGTGTGCTGTATGTGTGTTCTTAAAATAAATGACATTGATTTATGTTATAAATGATAAATGTCATTAATGTTTATTTATCCATTATTTTATAAATTATAATAAATATATAATATATATAATAAATAATAATATACTTAATTTAAATATATTATTAAGAAATATATTAATATAAAATATATTCATTAATTATTTAAAACAATAAATAATGTTTTATAAAATATATAGTTAAGCTCATGTAAAGCAGAAAGTTTTAAAACGTAATTCAGCAGTATAAGTTAAAGCAGTAGGTAAGAAAGTTATATAAGCAAGTAAAACATAGATTTTGTCATTTAATTGATTGTTTAACTTTTTAGATTAAATATACATATACACCTACATGCACGTTAATTAAGCTCGAGATAATGCTAGTAAAACAATAATAGCGATATAATACCCCACTTGGTAGTTAGGTACACATCTCATTAGCTTATACTGATTTACACTTACCAGCACTATCCAACGGTACATGGCGATACACTTATAGTTATGAATATGCATGAGCTTAAAGCAGTCAAACTTATCGAATCGTTAGATTGTGAACGCCAGTTTAAATACATGAGATTTAACAGCAGTAAAACATGATTGTTACAAAGCAGTTTAATGCAGTAACAATATTAGCAATACCTAATCCCCTATTGGTGTTTAGAGTCACACCTCTATTGAGATTATACCTAGATTTAACTGCTTTAAGGTAGTAATGTTAATTATCACTAGATTTTAAGTTACTTAATGGCCAGCTTAAAAAGCACAATTTGAACGTGAAGTTTACCAACAGTAACACTGGTTCAAGCAGATCAAAACTATGACGATTACATAGTCAGTTAAGCACGTAAATCATACACATGCTATTGATCATAATTCTATTTCACCCCTCAATTGTTTGCTACTATAGGTGATACCCATGTACCTGTTTAATTCGATAGTACGATACGTAACAATATTCACCCTGACTTACTGCTCACATTCTACATAAAGGTTATTGATTATTAGTTAAATCGTTTTCTACTAGACAGTTATACATATCGGCTAACTAGCTACATCAGGATAGTTAACAATACTGGTACAATACATGTCTGTACTACTTCGAGTGCAGGCACTCTCTGGTTTTTTTTTCTGGGCTTACTACAATTTGTTTTAAATTTTAAATTAAAAAGTCATTAGTAAAAAGTATTAAGTAATAATGTTAATAAATCATAATGTGTTATGAAAATAGGTCTGTAAATGAGTTACAGTTTTAGATTCGCGAAATTGGCTTTTAATAAAAAATGTTTTAAGTATGAAATAAAAATAGAATGACTTATAGTAATGAATTTATTATTTTCATCTCGCGCGGCGGGTCCACTGCGGGTGCGGGCCTCCATCCTTATGCGGGGGGGTGGCTTGCTGGGGCTGGTGGGCAGCTAAATGATCTAAGGTAGCAAAGAGTGAGTCATCAAAGATGAATCATCATAATAGGTGATATCAAAGATGACTTCATCAAAGGCTGAGTCTATCAAAGATGAGGCAAAAGAATTGAGGCTTCGAAGTGCTGTGAGTGTAGGTCTGATAAGTGTACCTGATGCGTGTGAAGTGTAAAGTGTATATGGGCTAGTTAAGTGTCTATGGCGAGTGTAGTGTCTTAATGAGTGTTACCTAAAGATACTACCTCATATGTAGAGAACATTGCTAGCAGATTGTTAATATACACAATCGATCCTCCATCCTTATTACCTCAAGGGGTACGAACACCCATATTAGGCGCTATTTAGGCTTTCATGGGGAGGCTAGAAGAGCTGCTCTGAAAAAAGTGGCACTCAGTTGGCAATTCTGTTGGCACTCACTTGGCACTCATGATCACACAGCTCACTTGGCACATGTTGGCACCTTCACCTTGGCACTCAATTGGCAATCACTTTGGCACTCACCTGCAACCTGCCATAGAATACTATATGAACACTAAATAGTGAACATCCACCTAGATTAGCTGTCTTACGGTGATTGGGACCATCAAAGCCATCAAGTTAGCGTGGTTCAAAATTGGACGCCGATGGTATACTGGTCAAGTCAAGTCCGAAATAATGCATGGTCAAAAGGTTAAGACTATCAGAGGGAATACGCAGGGCTAAGTCCCTAACGGAAAGGACAAGAATTCGCGTGGTCAAAATCTGACCCATGGACGACCACAAGGTTGGCGTGGTTTGGTCACGTGTGTACTAGTGTACAAATCGGTATAGTGGTCTATGGGTAACATGTAAGTGTCCAATAGCATGGAATTGTGTATAAGAGCTTAGTCATCAGTGATGATTGTGTTATAAGTGTAAACAGTGTGTGTATTGATTTGTGTGTGTGTTGTGTTGGTGGGTAGTGCTGTGTGATGTATAGTCGTGTGTGCTTTGACTGACATCTCTAGGATTGTTTCAAGATTAGGATATTGGATCCATCTTGCGTTCAAGTTTTTAGGATTTACGAAATTGTGCAACGGGTGGGCACGAGTGGGCAAAAAATTTTCGTGGGTCAAAATGATTCCTACCATGGTAACACCATACCCACACAAAGCAACGGAAACACACTGCGATCACAGGTTCAAAAAAGAGCAAAATGCACAAATATATGGTCAACAACAGGTTGAAGACTAGAATAAAAGTGAGCTAAGCCTCCTTAAAGGGTGGCACGAAAAAATTTACCGTGGGCCATAAAATTGGACCCATGGAAGCCCAAAGGATTGGTCGTGTGTATTTGTACGTGTGTAATAAAGAATGGATAAATTTGGTAAGATGCAATGCATATCTTATGGAAGGAAGATGTAAGCTGTCCATTGAACGTGAAGTGCTATGTATAATGTTTGTGTGTTGTGTTTTGTGATGTGTGTGGTGTTGTGTGATGGTGTGTGTGTGGGTGCACGCTAGCGCGCGCATGTATACGATGTGACCGAAATATGCATGGTCAACAAGGTAATGAATCAAAAACGGGCTAAGCCCTAACGGGCTCGGCCAAAAATTACCGGTGGGGCAAAAGATGACCATGGTAATATGGCAAGGTGCCAGGGGAAGTTATATCATGGGTCAACAAGGTAAGACATCAAAACCACCAAATGGGCTAAGCCCCTAAAATGACGACAAATTGACCGTGGGCAAAAAACTGACCCATGGAAGACCAAACGCTGGTCGAAAAAATTAGGGTGGGGTACGTAAAACGGTTGCTAAGCAACCGTTTGGGGCAACCCTTCTTCGAAGGGTTGCCAAAATCAGGGTTGCCGAAAAAATTGGGGGTTGCCAAAAAATTAGTTGCTGCGCAAAAAATTAGGGTTGCCAACAAATTAGGGTTCTCTAAAAAGTTTGGGTTCTTAAAAAAATTCTGGGTTTCTCCTAAAAATTGTGGGTTTCAAAAAGGTCAAGCGCCCAACAAGGTAAAGGATCAAAAAGGTCTCGCGTGTCCAAAAATAAGGTCAAGGCCAAAAAGGTCAAGTCGGGAGATGTAAAAAGATTTGGGCGGCTCAAAAAATACGGTTTGCCAAAATTTTTAGGGTGGGGTAAAAGATGATAAAATTCGTCAAGGTAAGATGGGGTAAAACAGGCGGGTCCAATATGCCCTCCTACTAACTGAAATCTATTTCTCATCTAAATACTGGTGGGTTTCCGAGAATCTAACTCTATGTAAGAACATTAGAAATAACATTTTCTTTAATGAAAGGCTGGAATGTGACTTTGAAAGAGAGTAAGATAAAATATACAATTGTTGGATATCTGTCACATATTTTTGTAAATCAAATTGACACTCTTGCTTGTATAATTGACATCGTGCTGTATAATAGACAGTTGTTTTGAGTTTTTGCACTTTCTAACTGCGATATTCTAATTGTACGTATTAGGATCACTTAACTTGATAAAAATAGTACAAATGGGAAATATGAATAGGATATAATGAGCCAAATACATGCATCGGGAAATTACATCAAAGTTATGCTTGGAAAAAGATAACAAGACAGTAGGACAAGGACTTAAACAGTGGGCTTTTTGAAGTATATGCGAAGCAAGTTTTTCTCCCAAATGATATATATATATAGTAATATATGTATATATTATATATCTTTATATTATATCATTAGTATAGTATAAATATTTATAGTGTATTAATATGAATAGTATAATATATATATTTTATTACTATATATAATAAATCTATGTATATATATATTATTATATATATATAATATTTATTAAGTGTATTATATGTATAATATATATATATATATAATATATGTATTATTATATTTTATTATATATATATATTATAATATATACGTTATATATATATATTATATATATATATATATTATATATTATATAATATATTTATATATAAGTTATATTATATATATAATATAACATATATATGATTATTATATTATATAATATATATATATTATATAATATATATATTATATTAACTATATATATAATATAATATATATAATATATATATATCATACTATATATTAATTATATAATATTTTGTGCGAGTGTGTGTATGTGTGTGAGTGTAAGTATGTGTATCTGTATGTGTTTGGGTGTTTTGTCGGCTCCGCAGTTCGGATACTAATTCTTATTATACATAGGCGCATATGTGGCTACAATAGTCTTGAAAGTGCAGAAATCAGCTAGACTAAGTATACGCTCGCTTACGGCATCATTAAATTTATATTGCGCTCTTTCTAATATATGAGTGTGGCGTGCGTAACGGATAGTGCTTCTTGCAAGTGGGTTTTCAGTCCAAAAACAAATTATTTTACAGAGTAATTCTAATTTTTCTTCAAATGTCAATTTGTAATTATAAAGACCTCTGAACTCGGAAATGGTAAGAGAGAATTGAAAAATAATCTTTACATATTTTTGTTCCTCATTAAGCTATTATGCAATACATATTAGTCTCTTTCATAATATAGTATTCTCGTATTATAAGCTACTTTGTGCCATTTTGGTTTTTTTGTTACTCATTAAGTCTTCACGAATCACTTTTCTGACATATATATATGAGTTTATAATTATTCGAGGATAATACGAACGGACCCTTTTATAATATTATAAGCTTAGCGACGGAAGTCGAAGGAGGCAAGTATAGAATTTTTCTTTCGGGGCGCAATATTTAGAATTATTAAGTAAAAAATCTCCATCTCTTATTCCTCTCTAATATATAATATATATATATTATATAATATTATATATATATTTATTAATATATATATATTATATATATATATATATATATATTAAATATATGTAGTATATATATATATATGATCATATATATATATATATATATATATATATATATATATATATATTACTATATATATATTGTTGCCTCCTGCGAAAAACGAGCTACCTTGGGGTATTTTGCCACAGAGATCCGTCAGAAAGAGAGTATCGAAGTTATGTCTGATGTCCGTTAAGTTGGAGCACCTTAGGATTGGAAATTTGATCTTTTTTTTCTTGTCATTGATGTTTATTTCTGCTTTTAATACTTTGTCTATTAAGAGGTGACGTGGGACTGTATCAAATGCTTTGTTTATGTCTATTACCACTAGGAGAGTGCGAGAGGATGGTAGATTTTGGTTAAAATCTGTAAGGATGTTTTGTGTTAGATCGGTAAGTATTGTAGAAGGGGGGTTTTTTTGTGTGAATCCGTGTTGTTTTTCTGGGGGGGGGAGGGGGGGGGGGGGGAGATTCTATTTAGGAATAATCTTTCGAAAACTTTAGATATTGTAGAGAGTAATGAAATAGGTCTATTTGAAGCTTGGTTGTTGGATGGTTTGTTAGTTTATAGTATGGGGATTATGTTCGTATTTCCAGAATGTGGAATAGTCTTGGTTTCCCATGCAACGTTAAATAGATTTGCTTGGATCGAGCTATGGCTTTAGCTTCAATGGGTGTTTGAGGTGGATTTGGGATATTTTTGTCTGGGCCTTCTGCTTGGAATTTTTATTTTAGGTTTTTGATCGGTGTTTTCATTACTTCTAGCATAGTGAATGGAGGAAGCTTCTTTGGTGGGTTCTTTAACTTTTTTAAGTCGTTTTAGTTGTTTAATCTGTTGGTGGACAGGTAGGTTTTATGGCTAATTTTAGGGTAGTGTGACATGAGGAGACTGCATTATTGATATTTTGGACAAGGAATTTTATCGTTTTGTTTACAGAGACTTCGGTGGGTTAGGTGGGCGTTGTGTTTGTGAAGTGTTGAATTGGATTTTTTTTGTTCTATATAATTCGGTATATTTTTTGTGTACTGGTTATTTAAATTAGTGTTCCGGTGTAATGTTGCCTAAATTAGATAGATTTGAAATATAATTGACTATATAATAATGTCTTGATATATATAATATATAATATATATATATTATATACTATATAATATACTATAATATATAGGTTAGTATATATATAGCCTATATATATATATATCACTCACGGTATATTTATCATATATATCGATTATTTACTATACTATATATAACAGTAATAAAATATACTTAACCAGTATTAGTGATATCAATATCTATATTTATAGAGTTCATCTATATATGTATATATATATATCAATATATTATATATATAATATTATATATATGATATACTATATATAATACATATATATATATAATTATTATATATATATATATACAGTTATTTTAATGATACAGATATACTTTATATAGTATAACTAATATATGTATATATAGTATATTTATATATATAATTATATTATATATATTATTATATTATATATATATCATTATTATATATATATATATAGTATATTATATATATATATATTATATAGATATATTAATATGAATATTGATACATGTTATATATTCATTATATAAATTTTTTTAACTGTTAATAATGCTGTATATAGTACAACTAATCATTTACTTTGTAAAACACCTTGCGGAATTAACTTCAAAACAGAGAAAATAAAAGAAAAAGAAACTGATTTTTCTAGATATTAAATCTTTTGCTTATCTACAATTAAGAACTAACTAAAATAACGTTTTTGCTGAGTTACATTATTCGAGTATTAAGGAACATAACAGTGAAGATATATTTGTTTTTATTATTATTATACTTATTATTATTTATATTATCTATTATTATTTATTATTATTTATATCATTATTATATTTATTACTTATTATTATCATTATGTATTGGGGAGGCATTTTCTTACTAACTTTTTTCTTATAATTTATTACTTATTATTACATTATTATTGATTATTATTATTATTTATTATTATTTTTCATTATTATTCATTATTATATCATTAATTTATATTATTATTTTATCTCTCTCCATCTCTCTCTCTTTCGTCGTCGTCTCTCTCTCTCTCTATAATATTATATAATACTATATAATATATTAATATATATATATGTGATATTACTTATATATATATTATTATAGTATATTTATTATATATATACAATTATATATATCTTAGGAGGATATTCTGATGTAATAAAGGATTTATCAATAAATATTTATAGATAGATAGATAGATAGATAGATAGATAGATAGATAGATAATACAGATCGATAGATAGATTGATAGAATAAGACTAGATAGAATAAGATAGATGAGTCAGATACTATACTTACTTTTAACTATTATATATATATCATTATATATATAATTATATAATATAATATACGTATAATATTATATAGATATTATAAATTCATATAATATTATATACTATAATATATATAATATATATATATATATATATATATATTATCGTAATTGTAGCATAAAGTAATTCAAGAATTATGATAAAACGGTTACTTCGGAAGATAGATTTAAGAACTGTAAGATTGAAAGGGAAACTTCAGAGGAAGGCTGACCTTCTAACATGTTTTGTGGCTTTTACTGGTTATTTTATTCTGTATACTAAAAACTGACAAAGCAAATCTATTTCCTCCTATTGATATAAATGTTGTTAATATAAAATTATTATTCAAGTATTATTAAAGAGTTTTTTAAGTTCTTGAAATTTTAAACTTGAAAATTTGATTCTTGACCTTTTCCAAAAAAATGTTTTCGTACTTGTTTCACTGATTGTTTATTAAGGTCATTTATTGCTGCGTTATTAATTCATTCTTTCTCTCTGTTAAGCATGTACGTTAAATGTCAATAAATGTTACGTCTGACAACTTGGAATTTGGGGGGTATTGCCTTTGTTGGGGTATCCAATTTACAACCCCCCCCCCCCACCTACCAGCCATTTCGTGAAGGTTTTCTGCGGCTATCCAAGAAATTTTGGTGCCATTTATATTCAAACAAAAATTGTCATAAATTTCATCGGCAGGGTTTATTATAACAAATTTTTTAATGACACATATTCGAAACTGGTTAGAGACCCCTACATGTTTATAATTTCTTCAAATTTGAACATATTCATTAAAAAATGTTACTTTTTTTATATTTCATTTCTGCATGGGCTATGAATGTTTCACGATCATAGTTTCAAAATATATTTAATGTTACTTCGACTTAATTATTAGCTACTAGTAAGTAGTAAGTAGTAATTAGACGGAGTGGAAAGGATCTTCTTAAAGGTCTTTAAGGGAAGTATTCAATATTTTGGCATTTATTTTTAATCCGGTATCCCCTTGCATTTTATTTTATTTTGAGTTTTGATTATTAGATTCAGAATTAGGGACCTTGATGCTAGAGAGAGATGAAAGCTATGTAGATGTAGAGTAAGAAATTAGCCGTGAATACGAGACTGTAGTATTGATGATTAAGTTACCATCAAGAGAGGAGAATGCTATAGAAGTAAGAGAATATCTTTTAAATTTTGTAAAGTTGTTGATAGAATTTGCAAATGAAGTGATGATGCAGAATGGCACTAACCATTATTGTAAGTTTGTACTTAAAGCTTCTTTGGATTAATTTTAGATTTTCAATTTAAATTAGAAATCAGAAGATGTGTAGAATAGATGTATACTTAGTCATTGAGATGTTATTAATCCAAAGGATCCAATTAACGTTTGATTTCATTTTAGGAAAGGTATCATTGTGAGTTAATTTATTTGATTCAATGTAAAATTAAAATTTAGTGCTTATGCAAAACATATCAAACATGAATTCCAATTGATAAAATTTTAAACAGTTATTTTGATATATTATAATCATAGGTAACTTTAAAAAGAAATTAATACATTTAGTAAGTAAATTATTTTGAAATTTACTTAAATAACACGGCGACTAATAAGTATAATAAGTAATAAGTCAATTGTCAGACAGTAATCGAAATTGTTACTCGGCAGTTTTTGCAAATTACTGAGTCTTATTACCTGCAGGTGGCTATTCCATTATCGTCCACTAACGATTAATAAGAAGAAACAAGAGGGACTGCCAGGTATCATTTTGTATCATTCCGGTGAAAGTAAGTTTTATCGAAGATATAATTGACTTGTGATTGTATCTTTCAGAATGGCCATCAGGAATAAAACCACTATTTATAGAACCATCAAAATGGTACAACTTTAAAAGATAGATTATTGAAACGGAAGTTAATGATAAGTTTTATTAATATTTGATAAGAACCAACGAGATGAAGCGGCCAAAATGGGAAGTTTTCGAACTCATTAAAATTCGAACTAAAGTAATATCCCCTTATTAGCTGAAAAATTAAAAGCTTCCGTTCGAGTGCAAATATTTATAAGAGCTGCTTTCGAATTGGGAGGAGTAGATATGACTTTTAATGTTTTTCATTGTGGTACCAAAGAATCTGCGACTGATAACAAAATTTCAAACGTATTTTTTAAGAAAAAAGATAGAATTATTAGGAGTATACTTTTGGCGAGTATTCTCTCAATTGGGGATTAAGTTGTAACTGACTTAAAGAACAATTAAGTCATAATCCCAAACAATTATCAGAATTTACAAATTAAACCCTTACTATAAATTTAATTAGACAATTCAAACACAAATCACTTTAGCAACACAAACTCAATTCAGTCGCTAGGTAGTATCCAAGCATAGCAACATATTGAACAATTTCAGTTAATAGTAATTAACAATGTTACAATTTCAATTAGTTATCCACTTTCATTACAATTATAGCTAAAACAAAGATAACAATGGAGTCAACTTTATTCACCATCTTTTTGTATTACCAATTATACTATGACACAAACTACAAAATTACATCCTATTATACCATTAGATAGCGAACAACATATCGATGTCATTCTTTGACATACTCATGGACTCCATAAAATCAACCTCAATCCCATTTGAACTTAATTACCCTTACAGTTCCATTCATCCTTCAAATGAGCAAACTCTACTTTCATACAAGCTTACACTTCCATTCACCAAACCATCTCAACTCCTCCAGACTTAAACGTGACACGTCGCTTCTTACATCGAATCGTACTAATAGCAAACCGAATTTAATTCAACCTTTCTCGCTTAACTTTCTGCGTCAACAGGACAATCTACTACACCTTATTGCTCGCCCGAAATCTCGGCATCGTCACTCGATCTACTTGTCGCACAACTAGCGGAAACCACAGCACGTTTGCCCCTCAATCAGCAGACCTTTATTACCACCTCCATCTGACTGAACAAAACAAATGCTTGCTACTCCGCTCTCCTGCTTTACCCACTATACTCACCTAAACTTTCCTTCGTCTGTCCCTAGGTAAACTATATTCTATTAGGAGCCACCCAAGATCACCCACCTTCACGCAGTTACACTAGGCTTACACTTTCACTATTATAATCATTTTTCGCTCACGCAAACATTCAGCAGCTTCTCTATACCTCACCTACCGAAGACCACATCTCGTACCAGCCCACAATACAATAAATAAATATTTATTTATTTTAAATATTCCACTCATGCGCTACAGGATGATGAGTAAAAATTGATCAAAGTTTAAAAAATCGCCTATACATGTTAGAGAAAAAATATTCAGGGGAGGGGTAACGTTCATATAATTGGCACAAGTCTGAATAAAGTTTGTGTTGGAATTTTTAACTCATGTTGCTTTAACCACAATCATCTCTTAGCAATTTCAAAATATTCAAATATGAAAAAGTATGTTCAGTGGCATTATTAAAAGACTAAGCACTCGTAATAATTACCACAGCATCGTCTTTAACTCTTATCTTTCTCAAGTCAAATTAATCCCATATATCGGTTGAGGAACATCTAAGTATTTAATTTAAATTCATTCCTGACTTAGACTTAGTTTACATTTCTCTTTTATAAGATTAAAGCATCTGTCGTGGAGAGATGATATTGAAAAGAATTTAAATCAAGAACCCCCAAGAATATTCCATTCTGCAAAATATAACCCATTTGCAACAATGATCAATTAGAAGGTACAACCCCATTCAAAAATTCCCCACAGAATGCAATTGAAAATTGGACCCTTGGTAACGACCTCCCATAAAATTATAAAGAACAATCATTAATACGCTAAACCCATCCTATGGCCACCCACCTAATTTCCATAATAAGGCAATCTACTTCTCATCAGAGGTGGAAATTCACTCAATTCATAGATATGCTAATATGTGGACAATCAACTTCTCACATCATTTATTATTGAATTGTATGAATTGTAATGTTTATGAATATTTAGATTAAACTCCTTATGAATTGTTAAGTTGTGCTCTGAGGCTGGAATCGCTCTGTACTTGTTAAAAATCTTATTTGTAAAATTATTTCACAATATTGGATTGCTTGGACTGTACTCAGTTTGTTGATACTTAAAACGTACAATTCAAAAACAAATTTTGCTTCATAATCCATTTCTCAAGTTTCATGTAATGTCCTTACAAAATCATTTTTTGTTTAATATAACTTTTCTCATGTTTTCCAAATGAGAGATACAACACGGTGCAAAAGGTAAAAATAACCTTTCTTTTCCATAAAATATCGTAAACGGATGTCGAAATAAAGTCTGCAATTTTCACTAAATCTTAGGAATCAATCTGAGATAAATTATAGCCCTATTTCTAGGAGGGGAACCTCCCAGGATCTTCAGGAGAAATTGAAGGAGAAAATGGTGCATGAGCTTGGCTTTAGGGATAGGGGAGGGCAGAGTAGGGGAATTTAGAGAGAGGGGTTTTGGAGAAACCGATCTTTTTAATGAAGGATTGGATCATAAGACGAAATCGTTTTGTAATATTGGGCCCGGAGACTGCATTAATAAGTAAACTCAGGCATAATAAAATACTCCCTTAAGATTAAGAGATGCAATGACGTCATCTAAAGTTTAGCATAAATTAAATTTAATATTTTTTCTCTATTAAAAATTTAAATAGCAAAAAACTTTACAACAATTTTTGAACATAATTATAAATTAGATGGTTATATCATAGGTATATTATATGGACAGATGTTATTGTTTTTTGGTGGGTCTTGTGGTTTTTCTTATTTAATCTAATAAATTATTATTTCTATCATATTTAAGTAAAAACGGGAAATTTAAAAATTTTAATTACATTTTTTGCATTGGAATAGGAATTTTCTCATCGTTTTCAATTACAAATATTAATGACATGCATTGAGCTGATTTATTAAATTATATTAAACTGATAATTGGGTACTAAAAAGAATAATAATAATGAATAATAATAATCATCAGAATAATAAAAAAATAAGTTGTAAAAAATAGTTTTATTTCAGCCTTACTTGTAATATTATTATGATTGTCATTTAAAACATAAAGAAATGTTTTGAAACTAAGACTAATAAATAATATTTGTTAATTATCTTTGAAATATTATAATATTGAGCTGATTTATTAAATTGCACTTATTTATTTTTTTATTTTTATTAAATATATGATACTGTCTTATTTTATTTGGAGTAATTTTTTTTTTACTTTTTATTTTATTAAAAGTTTATTAACAATTTAATTGAATAAATATTATATTTGAATATATATTTGGAATATTACATTAATAACTCAATTAACTAGATTAGGGATGTAAATTTCTGTCTTATTTAATCGTTTAGTAAAAATCAAAAATGCAGGGTTATTAAAGAAAGCATTTAGGGATTTCTTATTAATGGTGTCTTTCCCCATTGTTTTTATACAGCGATTGATTTTTGTGTATTTTGGGACAAAGTAATTTAAGGTAATGCAAATAGTAAACTCTTTACGGGGAATTGGTGCGTTTATTAAAACTCCTCCATTGTGGCCAATTGAGAAAGAAGCAAGTCTCAGAATATTAGAGGGGGGCATTCTATATATATATAAGTATAATTATATATAGAATAAAAATATAATTATAGCAAATATAATATTTATATGAGGATAATAAATAGAAATGGTATGTATCAATATTAAAGTAATATATATTTTTAATATATGCTTTCTTGATATTTTTTGTTAGTTTGTTTCTAATCTATAAATAATATTATATATATTATATTAATATAAAGAGTATATATATAATATATATAGATATATATACTAGTATATATAACTATTATAAATATTGATGCTGATTATATGGATACAAATAGACGATGATGACAGAATATATAATACCTATTGGAAATTGAAAAAAATATATCTATATCTTATATATACGTAATAGGATAGTCATATATCACTTATATAAATATTACTTACTCGTATTATTATATACATATATAAAATATATATATATATTAAGTAAATAATATATGATTAAATACTATATATATGTAGTATTTGATATATACATATTATATATACATATAAGTAAATGTTATATTTATGTTATTTATTTATTTATTTATTTAATTAGATTACTTGAGGAATTTACACATAGCCTTAATCCTGAGGTAATTGGTCTGGGAAAGTATTTTTATTGTTTCTGACCGAGTGGGCAAGTGCAGGAATACTTTATCGGCGCCGAATAGCAAGCCTAGCACATTTCAGGGCGGACGATAGACGGAGTTGCTTTGCCACCCCGTAAGGTCCGCTTTGTTCGAGTCCTAGTACAGCCGGCTTTTTCCAAGCGAGAAGCATGAGAAGAGTGATCTTGTTTGTGAAACTAGATTGATCTGCTTAGTATTGGTGTTGGCTATGGCTTTGTATTACATGTTGTGTGTGCATTGAGATTCAGATGAAATACACTATTGCCGGTAAACCTGCAATACGTAAATATTACAGAACAAATAAGACAATCTCCTACTAACGACAATTTTTTCTGTGTCCGTTCACTTGTGGCCCGGGGACTAGAAATATCGAACCCAAATACTGAGAGGAGGTCCCGTGTTTTCTAAGGTGATTCAAAAAGACTCGCCTAACGCACACTGAGACCCAAACGTTGAACTTCTATTTAATAATATATGGATATAAATATAAATGAGCAGTGTATAATTTTATGAATTTAAATACCTGATTTAATATATATATATATATATATATATATTATTTATATATATATATATATATATTATAAATATATAATATATAAATATTAATAAATATATAGTATCATAATATATATAATTATATATTATATAAGTTATTATATTATATATATCTATATGATATAATATACTATATATATATATATCGGCTATATATCTATATTATTATATATGATATATAGATATATATATAATCTAAGTATATATATAATATATATATAGTATATAATATATATATATATATATATATATATAGTATATATTAAATATAGTATAAACAATTCGTTTTTATATCAGCACTTGAAAGGACGAGTTAAAGAAGTTATATTATGAAAAATGCCACAGTTAAATGCCGTGTCTGTGCGGTGAGGAGCGGTGCGGTGTGTTTAAACGGTGCGGTGTCTTCGGTAGCGGTGACGGTGCGGTGTGTGTGGTGGCGGGTGCGGTGCCGGCTGAAGGATGCCGATTCCTACAAACTATATGATTTTTACCATTAAAAAAAAACAAATGACTACAATAAAAAAGCAGACCTTACGTCTAAATAGCGTAATTTCTGCTTATACTTAGGTGGTCGGGTCTCTCTCACTGGGGAAAACTCAAAAGCTCGAAACATCTTTATTGTCATGGAAAAGACAAAGATATCGCGAGCAAGTAATGCACTTGCAAGAAACGTGATAAAGGGAATTAATAGTAACTTGAAAAGATAATTAGAAGCAGTAAAGTGTATAACCATAGAGTTAATCCGTAAGTGTTAAACAAGTGTCGACAGTAAAGATGTTTATTAAATATTATAATGGTAATGTTATGAACTCAATATATAAAATAAATATAAATATGAGGTAAAAATATATAAACTAAATAATATATTAATAATAATAAATGTATCAGTCAAAACAAGCCAATCTTATATAAGCTTATATTTTTATATATAAATAGGTAGTTAATATTTATTTAATAAGGTACTATTTTTAAGCTATTATCACTAATATATATAATATATCTATATTTAATATACACGATACAATATATTATATTTACTATTATATATATCTATTATATGATATATATAATATATATATAATACTATATGGAGGTTTATGAGTTATATGATACACTCACACCTATAATATATATATAAATATACTATAATGGTGATACTATATAGCCTATATGGTAAGTTATATGAACTTCTATATATTACGATTGTTCTATTAATTGTAAGGGACACTACATGTGTTGGAAAAGATGATTTTTAAAGTTCATAACACGTAAAATGAGGATGGTATTAAAAATAATTAAATAACACTAACATATCTCCAGGAGTAGAAGGTGACCTTCTTTTTTTTTCTTCGAGTAGCTCAATGAGCAGTCCGCAGACCTTTTCTCGTTTTATCTCCTTCCTTGGGGTTGAAAGTGGTCATTTTTTTGTTTAATTTCGGATTTCTTTGGTTCTTCTTTGGTGAGCAAGCAAGGTTTGGGTAGTTTCGAGCAATGGTCCCGCTAGAAGAAGAGAGTGAGAGAAAAATAAGGAGAGAAGAATGCTCAATAAAGCGCAAAATCGGAGAAAGCCTTTAGTATAATTTGCTCGCATTGAGTTTGAATTATTATTGCTTACGCAAACTCATGGCACAGTTCGAAAACTAAATGTTAAAGTTTTTTATGTCGGTGGGGGCCAGAATGCTTCTAAAAATTATAATATAGGATGGTATTAGTAAATAACCATTTGAGACTCCTTAAAATTTAATAGTAACAGTTATTTTTATATACTCATAATAGCTCATATAAAGTTGGACAGAAAACAATAAACTATAAATAAGAAAATTATACACAAGAAGTTTTTTAGGAAGTTAGTTTATATACCATATCAGTAAGAGCTGTAGAGACATATAACGCTTTCGCACAAATTAAACATATGTAAGCTTTAGCAAGTGAGATAAATAATATTTAATTTTACTTATATCCTATTTGCTAACTATTAAAACTGTATTCATACTTATTGATATTAGTACTATAGCTTATATACATACTAGTGATTCCTATGTTCTACCATATTCATATATATTTAATGTTTACCGGGTGACTTTATACTATTATATATATATCTATTAAGCGTACTATAATAGTTCTTCTTTTTTATACTAACTTATCCTACGTCCTACAGTACTGTATATACGGTACTAAATTATTTAACTTATTTTAGATAGTATATATCTACCTATACTATTATACCTAGGCGGTAGCACTATTTCGATCGTAACTTTATGACTATCAAGCGTAGTGACGTTTTATTACTCATATCAATATCTTTTATATATATCGTCTGCATATACCCTATAGTCCGATTTACTACCTACACTCTACATATATTTATAGCTCTAACGTAATATATTTGATATTTTAATAAAATTTATTATACTATAATATACCTATATATATATATGTCCTTTAACCATATAATTACGTTTAATCAGCCAAAGACTCCGTTATATACTAGCTTTAATTTAATAATATTTTTATATATATAAGCTATATATTAATATTATAATGTAAATTATATATTACTACATAGAATAAATATAATAATTACTGAAAGCAAACCATCTACTATATATATTAATTATCAGTATATATATATATATACAAATACTATATATTTATACGTATATATAAGATAATATGTTTCATTAATATATATCTACTGTATACTATAATATATATGGAACATGTAGTTAAAACTATAGTTGTTATCACGATACCCATCCTAATATATATATGATATAGGTTATATGATATATATATTAAAATATAAGTTAACATATTATATATACCATTTTTTTTAGTCCAAACTCACGAATTATATATATATATTTATAACTTATATACTAATACCTTATAGTTATAGTAGCTATAAATAGTAATATGGTATATAATACCGGCCGTGGTAGTATTGCCTACTAGTCTATGTACCAGTATTACTATTTTTAGCCTAAATTGTATTATAGTATATCATTATTATAATAGTTATTAAGCTAGAGTATATAATATATTATAATATATCATTATAGTTATATATAATTATATGAATAGTATACATTTATCATAACTATTACCATATGCCTATTTATATCGTATTTCCATTATATACACTCATATATATATTATATATACACTATTATTTATTATAAGTTAAATATATATTAGCTATATATAACTAATATACAATAAAATATATTGTCTCAACGATAGTGAGATCACTACTTTCGATATGGTGAAGCGAATGTCATAGAAGGAGAGAAAATGTTTGAGTAATTAGCACGACGGCGAGAAATAAAGGTGGCAATGATAGGAGCAGATGGCTGGGGGTTTTGTAAGGCGGGCAATGGTGTGGCCGCACTAGGCCCAGGGGATGTAACCCTTAAATTGACGATTTACATAGTGGGGTCACGTCGCTGTCCCAATTGATAGCTTTAGGATGGATTTCCTGTCTGTGACGATGCCTTCTCAGCCTAATTAGTGGTACAGAGGGGTGCGGTAAGGCTGGGCTTTCTTTCCGCCGTTTTGTATGTTCTCTACTCGCTTTTCTGTTTCGCGATGCTTGTAAGCACCTTGAAACCTTCCAAGTCTGGGGCAAGAGGTGAAGGTGAAGAGATAAGAAAACAAAAAGAATATTTATATTATACTTATACTTTATATATTATATAGTATATAATAAGTATTATATATAGTTACTATATAATATATATATTCCACTATATTATCTATATAAATTATCATACAATATATAATTATATTTATACTATATATATATTTATCATATATAAATGTATAATTATAGTTTATACTATATATATTTTCTATATATATATACCTAGTATTATATATCTATACCTAAAATAACTATATATGATATATTTTAATTAGATTACTGTTCTTATATATAATGTTTATATAAAAATGTTTATATATATCTATATTATATATATATATATATATTTTATACCATATTCCGCTATATCTTATACTTATACCTTATATCTAACTGATATACTTACTTATATACTATTTCATACTTTATATATATATTTACATATTCATGTCATTTCCTATAATATTTTCATCTCTCACTTCTACGTACTCTCTACTCTGCTCTGTTTATTTATATAACTTCATTGGCTTCTATATTAAACTACTGTTATAATTATTATCTAAATACTTACTTTATTACTAGTATATATATACTCCACTTGATATGCGAGCGTTCTTTCATACTTATCATTATTATTAATATAGAAATATTGCTTTATGGTGTGTATACCCTATAATATTCTACTTTTATATATATATTTATATATCTTCTAAAAAAAAAAACTCGCATCACTCTCTCTCTCTCTTCTCTCTCTTTTCACTCTCTTCTCTTCTTTCTCTCTCTCTCTCTTCT
>JABUQX010087048.1:0-32719 GCA_015478945.1 Trachelipus rathkii
ATCTTAAGGAAAAATACTGAAACTCCTAGATTTACCAGTAGAGAGTAAATAATAGGAATCTCTCGATTAGTCCTCAAAATAGTAGAATCAGAAACTTCACTAAGACATCAGTTCATTATGGTAGGATCTATATATATATAATATGATATATATATATAACAAGGGAAGTCAATTAATATTCATAAGGATTCACGGTGATTCTTTACTGCCAAAGTGAGTTCGATGTCGAAATATTTAATGAATTAAATTCTTTTCTCCATCTTGAAATTCAATTTTCGTCTTTATTTCATTCATAAATTATAAAATCTAATTATTATTATTATTATTATTATTAATTATTATTATCTATTTATTATATTAATTTATTAATTATTTAATTATTATTATTATTAATAATCTTTATTATTAATTTATTATATTATTATCTATATTATTTATATATTTAACATTTATGATATTATTTTTTAACTAAATCCAGACTTAATTTCATTGTAAATATAATAAATATTATACATTAATTATATTAATTTAATTATATTATTAATTATTATTATTATTTTATTTAATTTATTATATTAATTATTAATTATTATCTTATTTATTATTATTAATATTATTTATTATTTTTATTATTATTATTATTATTATTATTATATTATATTATTATTAATTTATTATTAATTATATTTATTATTATATATTATTATTATAATTTATTATTTATTATTAATTAATGTGGTGGTTTCAACTAATAAGATACTTTTCTCTCGATTAATAAATTATTTTTAGTGGATGTTGGGTCTTGATGATATCTACCAGTGGGAGTTAAATATATAATCAATATATATATATATAAATTTATATAATAATTATATATAATATATATATATATATTATATATTATAAATATATATATATATTATATCTATTATATATATAATATATATATATATATATAGTTATAATATTAATATATTAATATATATATTAATATATATTATATATTGTATATATATATTATAATATCTATCATCATATTATATATATATATCTTAATACTTATATATTAATAGAATTCTTAAATACATGAATATATATATTATTAATATATAATATAGTTATTATATTATATATATATTTATATATATAATATTATACTATATATATTATATAATATATATTATAATATATAATATATATATATATATATATAAGATATATTATATAAATATATGACTATAAATATATATAATATATATATATATATACCCCTATAATTAGAGCATAATAGAAGGGGAATACCTACTTTGAGGTGAAGGTAGATTGATATATCATAAGACAATAACTGAGACAAATTCACTATATAATAATAAAAATATATATAATATATTATAATATAGGATCGGTAGTTTATTATGGGCGATGAGCACTGTTGCTATATAAAAGTAAGATCGAGCGCGGTTAGATGAGTGGTTAATAGTGAGGATTTATATAATAAAGGATAGTGACGTTGAAGTATATAGAATGATAGAGTTGAAGCAATAGTGAAGAAGGAAACTGGGGGTTATGTCGGCCCTAATGTGTGGTGGAGAGAAATCAGTTGGGATGCGTTTAGGCAACTGTAGAAAAGTAATGTGGATGTGGGGAGATTGAGAAGGAGGTTGAGAGTGGAGATCGGAGGTATGAGGCGTAACTTTTAATATTGAGAGCAAAGGAGGTAAGATGTACGTGGTAGGAAGGTGAGTAAGACACATTTATTTGCAACGTAATAAGGAATAATAGGTAACGCTATATGAGGTTGAGAGGTATATAATAGGGAATTTGACTGATTAGATTAAAAACGAAAACTTGAGTCATATACATTTAGATATTAAAGTACCATGAGAAACTGAAATCTAAATAAAATTTGTGTTACTCACTGAAATATGTACTGATAATCTCTAAGGAGATGTGCTGCTTGTAAAGTATATTTATAACTCAATAGCTATTAGTAAAAAGATGTATGGTTAGATCTGGAGAAGCGGAGAATATGTATATAAGAGCAGTGTAATAACGTGGTATTTTAGATCATAACAAAATTGAGCAGCAAATCACTAGTGATAAGAAAATCGATATTCTTGAGTTCAAAATATAACGTATCTATCTATAAGAGCATGATGATTTATATAAAATAAGAACAATAACAAATTGAATAACTATAGATATATACTTATATATAAGCTTGTGAAATGAATCATACACTATAGATAATAGTGTATATATTGCTCACTAATTAATATGCGTGAATAAAATTTATCAAGAGAGTTTAGTGGTAGGTTATCATATAGCTTTCTCTTCTGAGACACGCATAAAAAATGCATACTAGAAGGACAAATATAAGCTAGGACAAGTAATTTGAGAGAGTGATCAAAAGCACTTTCTATATTTGAGAAATATATACAATTTTTCAGATTTTAATCGACCGAACAATCAAATCAGACGTGTTTAGATTGACTTAGAGTATCACAGGATAGGTAGATAGATTGATAGATATTGACAGCGTAGATTTTGTAGAAGAATCTTGTTCGTCAAATGAATCTAATGGTAGGCTCATCTTATCGAATAATTGTCACTTCACTTCTATTGAAGTTGTAGGCTGTATTTAATCTCATTAGATGAAAAAAGATATCTCATTATCTGAAACTGATAAAATTTTAGCAAATTTAATGAGTGGTGAGAAGAAATGATAGAGCACATGATGTGTAAATTTTACTCTGAATAAATATGATATTGACTGTTAGTATGTTCATATGGGATAACGGATAATATACGTCAATTGTATATATATGTTGAGTCACGTATATCTCACTCTCTTTGACTCGCTGGAATCAATCACTCGTACAGGTGATTAAAATATTTATGAATTGTATTTTATATATATATAATATTATATAATATATATATATAGTGTAATAGTATCTATAGATTATTAATTTATATACTGCTTAAATAACTTATCGATGAGATTGATATTACAAGTATATTGAAATCCTTAATTAATTGATACGGACATTTAATGATGATTAGAAACCATTTTCATATAACATATTGAAAATCTGTATATGATTTACCCAATATGCTTATTCCAAACACTGTAACAGAGTCAGTAACTGATATCATAAATATTATCCATTTATTAAACATTCAATACATTACGTATTCAATTATGTCCTACCACATCATAACATACATCAATCTATCATCAATCATTCATACCACTTACATCATTGCAAATCATTACATTAAATTTATCATCATCATCATTCAATCATTCAATCATCATCATATACATCTAAACATTACATCATCATCATCTATCATACACTTGCTTATCTCCAAACATCTTGCAACAGAGTCAGTGATCACAGATTCAAATGAATATTCATTATCTACAAAAGTTACGAAAGAATCATTACATCATTTCATCATTACATCATTACATCATTACATCATTATATCATACTCTTATTATTACTGTTTTAATAATTCGTCATAATCATTATTGTGCACATTGTCACTCATAATAACATCATATCATACTACCATATTAATATACTATATAATATTATTATATAATATAATAGTATACTAACATCATACATCTATCATAATCAATCATCATACAATTCATTCCATCTATCATCTATCATCATTCATCATTCAATCTAATCAATCATCATCAATTACACTACTATATATGTTATCAAAATTATGAAAAATATTGAAAGACAAATAGAAAATATAAAATACATAAACATATTACCTTTCATTACATATATTTTTGAGTATCTTCGTGTTTGTTATTATCAACATTAAATAACATTTAGATAAATTCAGTACTTCTATAATTTATAGAAGTATTATAATATATATTATATATATAATCTATATATATTTATATATATATATATATAATATATATGATAATATATATATATATATATTAATATTATATATTATAATATATATTATATATTATATAAATATTATATACTATTAATATATATTATATATATTATTATATATAATATAATTTAAATATTACTATCTATATATATATTACTAATATAT
Source organism: Trachelipus rathkii (assembly GCA_015478945.1). NCBI lineage: Eukaryota > Metazoa > Arthropoda > Malacostraca > Isopoda > Trachelipodidae > Trachelipus > Trachelipus rathkii. The sequence goes on from JABUQX010087048.1 coordinate 4,111, forward strand.
ATAATATATATATATAATAATAATATATATTATTATATATCTAATATATATATATAATATATATATATTAATTATATTAATATATTATATATATATCATAATCTATTTATCGTACGTTGATGATTACGTTAATTCCAAAGACAGTCGTATTCATAAGAAAAAAATCTTATTATCTTTATAAATGTTCACACACATAAAAAGTTCTAGCCATTGAGCCGCCATTAAGACTATAAGCACTACTAATAGCATATATTATACCTATATATAATATATAAACTATAAACTATATATATCCTATATATATAATTATATATATATACTCTATATATTACCAATTATCTACAATATATATGCTTATTATATACTATATATATTATATATATAATATATATATATATATATATTATTATTATATATATATACTATATACTATATACTATATATATAACGGCTTGCTTTTAGCCTAGTCTTGCTATTTGCCTGTTCTCTTTCCTAATAAACAGTCGAGAACTTCCACCTTTATAAGAAAAGCCTATAATATATGGGGCCACAAGCGCCAGTCACATGACTTATTTCTTAAGCTTTAATAACAAAACAAGAAATAAACACAAAATTGCGGTGTTGGATGGCTGGGCAATGGGGGAGTGATTGGTAGGTCCACGCATTGGTCTGGCTAAACGTAGATTGTGTTTATTCATTTTTAAGTAAGCTTCAAATTCTTTGTGGAAGTCAAAGTGCAATGGTTTTAAACCATTTGTTATTAGTTCGAGGGATGCTAGTGAAACCATGTTTATATCTTAGAGATATTTCAATTAATACTGCATGACTGGTTCTTTTTGATATAGAACGAGAAAATAATATATATGGCACAAACTAAGCTAAAATAAACCCATTTACAGAATCACTGAATTAATTATATAATATATTCTAATATATAATATATATATATATATATATATATATTATATATATATTAAAATATAAGTATATATATATTATATATTATTATATATATATATAATATATAATTATTAATTATATCTTATATAGTAAATATATTTTAAATATATATATATTATATATATTATATTATATACAATATTAAATTAATTATATATATTATTAATATAATATCTATTAATTATATATATATATATATATTATATATTATATATATATATATATATATAATTATATTATATATATATATATAATACTATATATTAATTATTAAGTATTATATTAATTATTATAATATAATATATTATAATATAATATATACACTTTTTCTTATTATAAGATGATTAATTTTACAAATGTTTTATAATATTGAATATATAAAACACAGAAAAAATATCAGAATAGATAAAGTGAATATTAGTTTTATTTATATTTCTATATATGTTCACTGTAATATTTTTCTTTGATAACAGTTAATGGTGATGATGAATGATGGATGATAGTAAATGATGATTAATTAGTATAGATGATTTTATAGATTAATATAGATAATGTAATTAGATATGTAATAGATTAATGATGATATGATTGAGTGATGATATGATAGATAGATGATGAAATTAGTAGATGATTGATGAAATGGATTGAATGATATTAGAAGTGATGATGATAGATTAATAGGTAGATGATGATGATGAATTATAGTAGATTAGATGATTATTGATTATATAGATATTAGATGTAATGAATGATGATGCTTGATATATGAATGATATTAGATGTAATGATTATGATAGATATAAATGAATATTATAGATAGAATATATTAGTAAATGATGTAATAGATTAGATGTAATGAATATGATTAGATGATGATGATATGATGGTGAAGCAGCGATGGGTAAAAGATTGAATTAGATGATGATTAAGTAATGATATGATGATGATGATGATTATTATAGATGATGATGATGATGATGAATTGTATGATATGGTTTGATATTGGATATAATGAATAAATAATGATTAAATTTTTTTAATTATTATAGTATATGAAATCTAGCTAATATGTTAGGAGAGCTAAAACAACTAATGGTAATAAAAAATAAAGTATATAATAGGTTTCTCAACATTAAATACTGAGTACCATAATATGAGATCAATAATTAAATATATATGTAAATGATCATCTCACCTTATAAGTTTAAAATTTTAAATAAGGGGTACTAAATTAATTCATCCTAGTATTAATCCTAATTATAAACATTCAAATATATTATATAATTCTATATATATATAATTAACCTATATATATCATACTAATCTAATACTCAAATATATATCTACTACTATTATTATATAACAATTCAATCTTACTAATAACATTTATAATCTAGGTAGATTTATAAGCATTCTTCCTTAATTTAAATTATTATTATTAAAAATATTATTTAATCTATATATATCAAATAATCGTTTATAAGTTTATATAATGATTAAATAAATCAGCACTAACTCAATCCTATATTTTAATATCATAATCTAGATAAATATATGAGATTATAATAATGATAAAATAACAGATGTTATCAATAAGTATAATATTATATATATTATATAAACAATCAAAAAGCGATTATTTTGAATGTTCGGTCGATTAATATAAACATATTAACAAGTTAATAATAATAATAAGCAATATCGTTTTATTGTAAGTTTTAACTGTTCATAACTCTATCGATTTAGATTTATATTATTCTTTAAAAAGCTAATAATATTTATATATAAATACTAAACGTTTATAATTTAGTCAATTAAATTTATATATATATATATTATATATATATATAATATATATATCTATAATACTATATATATATATATTAATAATAATATATATTATTATTATATGATATTAATTATAATATATATATATTAATTAATATATATAAGAACGGGTCATAAGGTACAAATGAGTAAGATAGTTGAGTTATTAACATATAAAAATAGTATCATACTTATATAAAAATAAAATGTGGTGAATTAATATCCGCTATTTTGTAAATCTCTACTATATGATAAGAATATTTAAACTAATAATATAATTTATAACATATCATTTGCTTAATTGAACCACAAAATTTAGAGTTTACATATTTCTTATTTCTCAACTAGTATATAATCATTTACATAATTAGGTATTGATACTAACAATCAGGTGAAGTCCAACTATAGCCTATGCGGAACTAATCTATATATCTCAAATACGTATCATGTACTATATCATCTATTATTTTCAAATCTATCACTAAACTTATTATTACTAAGATTTTTTAACACCTCTAGATTTTATTATTTTCCTTAATTTATAATCAAAGTTATTTCTATATACTATCTCTCAAAATTTTACTTACATTAAATTTTTTGTACTTTATATTACACGATATAATATGTTAATTCAGTCAAGAGTTTATCTAATGAACCTTTATACTAGTATCATCTTCTAACTATATATTATAAACCTATTAACTATATAGTATATGATAAATACACTATTATTCTAGTGTAATTTTCCCATTATTCACAAGCTTTGATATAATTATTAATTCATCTAAAGTAAGATTTTATTTACTCAATATTGTTATTGTTTCTTTATTAATTTTTATATAACTCTGCCTTAAGAAGAGATAGTTCTGTATTATATCTTGCTTCAAGATAATCTATTTTCTTTAGCCTATAGGTTATTAGCCTGTACATTTTTTGTATGATATACTATAATAATAACGACTTACATCACTTATTGCTCTGTTATTACATAAATATCCGCTTCATACTACAAGAACATAATACATCTTTATATTAATATGAAAGCTTAGTAATTCTATTAAAAAAGCCAGTCTCCTAGAGATATCAGCTAATAAGTTATTCAGTGAAGACACTAATATTTATATTTTTTCGTATAATTATTCATCTGTGACTTTTAATCCTAATGAAATTAAAGCTAAGTTTTTCGTTTTAATTCTAAGTTCTATGAAAAGTCAAGATTCCTCTCATCCTATACATATAGCGTCCTATTCCTCGTTAAGCAAATTCAACTCAACTCCACTTCCACAAGCATTCCTCCTTGAGCTTAAATTAAAGTCGACGCTTCTCACTACGATCTCCACTCCTAACACCTAATTCTCCTAGATCCTCTCCATATTCACCTCCACGAGACAGTTTTATCGCCCTGGCCATAACACCAGTCACCCCAAACGTTGATTATTCATCTACTCAGGGAGTATCAGAAAGCCTCGAACATATAGTCAGAATATTATCACCATTATTTTATTAATTTAATTATTCTCATTAATAACTCAATCTCTTTTCTATATCATACAATCGTCACATCTATTATAAACTCTAACCACTCTCTAATATCTAAGACTCGAGCTCACTGATTCTTACTCTTTATTGCACTACAGTGCATCATCTGAGCCATATATACTCCGATCACGTATAGTAAGGATTTGGAATCTTCAGTATCGTACTTCATATATTACATACTGTGTTGCACAAAGTAGGTTATATCTACCATTTATCTTGTCAAGAATAGTTGGTATAAGTGCCAATATAAATATATATAAATATATAATATATTAAATAATTATTAATAATATAACTCAATAATAATATATATTAATTAATATATCTTAAAATAATATAAATTAATTAATTAATATTATATATAATATATATAATATAATATATAAATATAAAAATGAATATAAGATAAATAATAATATCATAATAATAAATTGTATTAATTATATATAAATATAATATAATATATAATAATAATATAAATTAAATTATATATACATATAATATATAATTAATAATTAATTAATATAATAATAATAATTATAATATATTAATATAATAATTAATATATATAATATTAATAATTAATAATAATTAATTAAATAATAATAATAATATATTATATAATATATAATTAAAATAAAATTAAATATAATAAATATTATTTATAAATAATCCAGGATAAAAGTATTAATTAAATATATCAATATTTCGACATCGAACTCACTTTGGCAGTAAAGAATCACCGAGACCTTGATTGCTTCCCCTTGATATATCATAGTCCCAAGAATGATGTGTTATAGTGTGGAGATTCGTCCTTTAGTCAGACATCGTAAGATAATTCCTTATTCCTTCATTCAGTTGAGAAATCTTGAGATTTTATCTAGTTTTTATTTACTACTATTATAAGAAATTATTTGGGGTTATATATTCCACCCCCTCATTATGTATAGCTGAATGTATTAGCACGACATAGGTAAGTTTGCCGGACGACCAAAGACTATTTAGAAATGAATATCATATGTCTTCTCATACTATTCTATTTACTCACTATGATTTATTGTACCGGTACTAAATATGATAAAACACTCTTAATAATCGAGAGATCTTTCCGCAGATCGTAAGTAAACTGATAGAATAGTATAGGTCTTTACATACACATGATGAATTTCACCTGACACCAAGTGCACTCACTTCCCTATCTAGTATAGATTTCAACTTATGGTATACAGAGGAGTAGTTTATGGAATGAGCTCTGGAGGAGCTCTTTGGTAGTGTTATAGTAGTAAGTAAGGTAAATCTAAGTTATATATCTACTTATCATTTAGCTTTACTAGTTATTACACTACTCGAAAGGAACCTTATCTTCTCGAAAGGCATTCGTAAAGCTATAAAATCAATTAAATACTGTGTCTACTATATTATACATAATAGCCAGATAAGTAATATATAGCCGGTTGACATGTATTATTTCAGTCGTACTTATCGTTGTTACTGAATCTGTAGCTTACAATATTGAAGGTATATAACTCCAGTTATGTAGGTATAATATATTTTTCTAACCTCTTTATTTAAGCAGTACTTCTATCTATTCGGAGACTTCTCTACAGCACATCCTTCCTTCCCATCGACTACGCTACAGATTTCTTCATGACTCCCTGGTCGATTTACTTAACTGATCGGAGAGATATTGGCTAATTACGGATTATACCTTTGTTTTATACGCCTAGACTCTCTCGATAGACACCTCACTGAGTTATCTCAACTCCTCTCATTGGTTATTGCACATAGCGTATCCTTCTCATTAATGTTTTGCTTCTCTCTAGATTTGTTAAGACTTGGCTCCTCTCTTCCGAGGAGCTCTATCGCGCAGACCCATAGTCGGTTTGTATATCAATTCCACCGCGATTTTTGTAAATTCCTAGTGAGGCTCCTGTAAACTCCACGTATGTAACCTAGTCCCAGACTCTGAGATGGTTATGCTGACGAAGCCTGAGTTAGCCGGTGGTTAATATAAGTTTGTTGGTTAAATATACCTACATCTACTTGATGTTGTCACTTCTCACCTGGCTAGTGTTGAGCAAAAGAGGTTAATGCACTCACGAAGAGACGGCTATCCTCGAGAGGCGCAAACAAGTCAAATGGATGTGTGATTAGAGGAACAACGATAGCAGACCCTTGCTCTCGAATGGCACACACTCTAGTCACGCTACAGTGTCGAATTTGTATACATCACCAATCTCACTAACCTGAGCTAAAGACAGTTATTCACGATCTCTTCAGCCAGTGTTAGCTTTGATATCTCTGAGTTTATTCTATTTTATCGTTTTGAAGTATCAACTGTCTATCTCATTTCGGCATTGGAACGCGCATTGAGCTCATACTATGCTCGTAGAATCTTCACTATAAAACTAACATACCACAAAATTCCTCGATATATTATTCCAGTTATGTCACTCATGTAATTTCGATACTATGTAGAAAGAGATAACCTATTTAGATAAATACGAAATCATCAATTAAATTACTTAAATGTAAGCAAAGTTTAATATATTTTATCTATATGTAATCCTCAAAAAGTTAATAAATCATCGAATGTTTTAACGAATTGAGACTGATATGCTCAATGATGATTAAAACACATAGTTGCCACTTTCCAATTTTCCCTACTAACCCTTAATAATTCATTATTCTCAATCAAAATATCTTTCATATTGTTAATTTACTATAGTCTTATGGCAAGTATTACTGGTCGACGTAGCTACCATAACTAATTTCACCTACCCATATTGCTTCCTTCCATTCTTGTGGAAAGCATCAAATAATAGCCGAAGGATCAAACTACCTAAATCACTCATCCAAACAGCCCAACTTCTATTTCACCATGTCAATTATATAAGACTTTACCATAAACTTAATAATATTTCATATAATTACTCTCATTTTTATTCAGTTCTAAATTAATCGCTACTCTAATGCTCACGATCTAATATTCACTTCTTTCATGCTTCTTTTCTCATTTATTTACTCACTTTATTTTTAAGCGCTTCTCTTACTATTGTATTTATTTTTTCTAATCATTTATTATTGTATTCCATTGGTTTATCCTTATCTCTCTTATCTGTATCGTCATTTGCTTGGGATCTCACTTCCATCATATCCTCGTTTTCGTTATTTCACTCTCCATCTTATCCTTCTATTATTCAAGTCAACTCTTCAAATATATTTACTTTTCAAATCTATTTTCGATACAGGTAAACTAAATTTTACAGTTGTTCCCCATGTAATTCTATCTAGAAATGTTATTTTAATGTAATCTTATTTTTGGCTCTTTATTACTGAGGCGCATATTCTTTCTTAGAGATCGAATGATGATTTAGAAGAGGAAGAAGAAGAAAACGAATTAAATCAGTACAGGAGAGGTGGAACCTTGAGTGGAATGAGGCATCCATTGACACAAAGTCGAACCTTAGATTCTCTTAATGAAGTTGCGGCTATGAAGGCTGGAACGCCGTCCACTATATCAAGGTGTTTATTTAGTTTACCTGTTATTTCCTTAATTATGTACAGGTTTTACTGGATGAAAGAGTACAGTACAGTACAATATTTCATGTGCTTCTTCCCATATGCAGTTACTTTTTGTCTGTTTCATGGCAAAGATTTCATTTTACATTAAACTACTTAAATAGTTATTTAAGATTATTTCAACCATTTATTCATATCTAACATTCATTAACTACCACTACCACACACACCACTCACAAAGCACACTCTAACTCACCATTGATAAACTTGTAATTTATTAAACTTCATAAATAATATTAACTATATTACACTTACATTTACACTTCTACATCACATAGTATTAGATCTAGAGTGAGATACTCACTTAGATCTCATAGAATAATCTTCATTACTCCTATCTGGTCCCCTTTCACCAATGGTTGTATATTTGTTATGAGCCCCAATCTACTATATTTATTAAGTATCACATTATAATACATTTCTATTAATTAATAATACATATACTATTATCACATATAACCTTAAAGCGTAGTTAATAATCATGAATTAATCTAATACGAGGTGGTTAACTATTATAACACCGTAGGGGGATTAAGTATGCTTCTCTCGTTTATCGTTTGGAGGTACTCACTTCTTATGTTGTATTACGAGCATGCTTCTATTATCTTCATATGATTATTTACTCACTTGCACTTTCTACTTCACAATAGTTTTAGTACTGTGGCTTAAATATAAACTTTATATGTACATTTTATACTCCTGGTTATAAAGCACTTATATAATATTGCGTATCTATTGCACAATAATAGTTGCGTTGAATGAGCATTTAGAGAGTATATCTCAGGAGATTGTAACACATCATGAGTATAATTTCGAAATATATCAATAACTTTGAAGGTAGGTTAATACAATTAAAATAACCCATGAGCGAAGTATATAGTATTGATACTTTTAGAGTTTTATAATATAACTGTTTTAACTAAATACTTCATTTTATAGTCTAATTAATACTAATTACTTATATTGATTATCATAGTTTATTCTCTTATAGATGTATTATTTTATACTTAATATATATATATATATAATATGATTATATTATATATATAGTATTTTATCACTTAGTTAATACTTTTATTTGCTTTATAATCAATTTCTTATTACAGAATTTATCTTTTACGTAAAAATAAAGTAAAATATTATTGGACAGTCAAAGAGAATCGAATTTTACGTTTTAATTCATTGAGTATATTAGTATATTATATCCAGAAACATCATCGTTATTCTTCCTCGACTTCGCGTAGGTTTGATAGGTATTTTATATCAGGAGGATTATGGTGAAAACTTTCTTTTAACGTGTATTATTATCTACTATAGCTTTTATATATAATACTTTCTGTATCACAAAGACACTTTTAGTGCCATTTTTGATAGATGTTATAATATTTAATCTATAATAATATTTATATTAATATCACACATTATATATTATTATTTTGAGTTTTAATACTATTTTTATTATATATTTTATATATTATTATTTATATATATTTTTAATATATATTATTATTGATATTGTTTTTATTATTTTAGTTTATTTTTAATATTATTTCATATGATATTACGACGTATTTTAGATTACGATTATTTCAATGGAATATTACAATCCTATAGTTATTAATTATAAATTTAATTAGAAATAGTAATTTTATATAATTATTTTATCATCACTCATATTATTATTATTTATATAATATCTATATTATATATATATATATATTAAATAATATATTCAATACATACACAACAACACACACTTATCACTTTAATATATAACCATTTATCATCATTATGTAACACTTATTATATACACACATTCACTATGAACACTTACATTTACCTACATTAAGACACTATTTATTTACTAATATACACTAACAACTATACGGATCTACTACAACTAAATCAATACACACTAACACTATATACTATAACTCATTATAATTTATATATACTATCAAATATATAACTTAATATATAATATATAATATATATATAATCCTATACTATTACATTATATTATTATATATAATAATAATATATACACTAATTTCTATCTTACATATGACACTTACATATACCAATAGACACTTACATTTTACCTCAACTTCTAATCTCACACATCTACTATACACAAGATAGTAATATGATATATATACTTGACACTCACACAGATTATACTTATACACTACCATATATACATACAGATTTACTTAACATAATATACAAACTCACATAGATTTATATTTCTAACTCGTACTATCAAGATATTACACTCACTATAACTCAATTAATAATTAATATACATAATGCTGCTTTACATACTATTTATAATATAAACACATATATATAATACGTAATAAATTTTAATTAAAACACATTATTTATGTTTTATATTAACTCCGTACAATGTTAATATATTACTTACATTCTATAATATATAACTAATTATTTTCAAAGTTTCTTTAAAATTCTTATATAATAAATATATATATCAATCGATTATCTTTACAGATAAAATAGAATTTATATTATATTAACTGTTAAATTATATATATATATAACTTTATTATTTTAATGTTATATAAATAAAATTTGATTACTATCTATTTAAAATGATTTTAAATATATTTTTAACGACAAGATTTTATTTGTGATATTATTGATATTATATGAAAATAACTATACAATTGTCAACTGAGATAACCTTAAAGACAAATAAATCAGTAATCATTATATCTCTCTTCCTATACTATCTCTCTACCTATACTATCTCATAACAATCAATAAGTACTTAATTAGTCCAACGATTTAAGTTCTTATATTTGACTTACTCTGCTTTACACAATCTATTTATATGACTAATGTAATTAAGTATATATATACATATACAAAATAGTTATATTTCTCTCTCTCTCATTAACATTTCTGATTTTTTTTCGCTAATCTCTATAATAAGTAGCTTTTATAGACGAATTAACAACCTTTAAATATATACACACAATTTATTTTTACATTTATAATATATATATATACACGTAATATTTTGTATTATAATATAAATAATTATACTACATTATATCTATTATCTTTTTATCATATATATATAATTGCGGAAGATGTTTATTCCTATTCTGTACTCCTATTATTGAGTTAATTTCTATGTTAATCACATAAGATTAGTTTACAATTCCTGTTTAGAGAAATCCAAACGATAAGAGTAGCTATCTCACTGTATGTGACATACTCCAACAACCCGCTCCTCATTTCGCATTCGCTTCGTTATTCTCTTTGTTTATACACGATCAAATGCTTACACTCAGATAAAATTTATGTATGTGAAATACAAAATACTTTAAGTTATTACTTATTAATATAAGTTGTCTCACAAATAACTGTTTTTTGCGCGTAGCCTATGTTGGGTCAGATTATTTAAAATGACTTATATTATCTTAAGGAATTAAGAATTCAGTTATATATGCACATCATACTTGGGTTGTAGATTTGCCGGTATTAATGCTGGGTTCGCAGTAATCCTGACGGGGTTATGGCTCTCTAAATGTTGAGAGCCTATAAATTTAGGGTACTGAAGGATACCTGAATATGTTAGTTATCGGTGATTAAGACTATAATTGCTCTCATATTAATAGAGTTTTAACTCGAGAGAAGGAAAGAGAATCAAAATATGAGGTATTCATACTCACACACAGTATATTGATCATATCGCATAGAATTTACTTTGATTATAATAGATATATATTATTTGTTTTCTTATTTTAGAAGTATTTCATATTTTTTAACAAAAATAGGTAACTCTAAGGCTGACGTAATATGGAGGAGTTTAACGCTCTAATTATACCAACTTTTGATACACGCATGTGATAAAATTTCTTGAAGTTTCAGGATACTGCTCATTCCTTTCACAAGTGATGTTGAGTATGGAAGAGATATTAAAGGCGTCATATCTCAACTAGCACCTGCTATGTGGATTTGGTCGATTCCTTTGACTATTTTAATTTGGTGTATTGTAGCTTTTTAACATTATTGAAATTATAAACTATTGGTGTCTATTGATATTACTTTGTTGTTAATAGTGGACTAGTTTATACGTTGTGAGTTGTTTTTTAAATGTTATACATTATTTCCAGTAAACACGCCAACAGCTCACATTCATCATTGTGTTGCTAGATGACATTAGAGTCCTCGAGTGTGAAATTTACTCTTAACGTGTGTAGAGCCCTTTACACTGCCTGGGATGAGACGATCAAGTTATCTGGAATTTGTATTACCGTATATTTATTCTTCTACAGTACTTATATCATTATATGATAAGTAACAATTAAAGTAATGTATAGATAAAATTATATACTTATTTTTGAAGGAATAATTTATTAATTTCACTTAGATACAATTAGATAATAATTCAATATCACTAGTTCATAGCTAACCACCAGGGCTCGCATGAGCCCTATTCCGTCTCTCAAAGGGCTGCTAACTCACATAAACAGACTGTCTGCATCCCTAATCATCACCTCGTTCTCATAGAGGTGAGAGTATCTTTAGTGAGCACTCGAGCAGATATCGCTTGTCTGTCTGCGTAGTGCTCCGCAGCTGCGCGATTATTATTCCGCAGTACCCCGCCAGCCGCGTGCGCCCGCAGGCGCAAGTATATATTTTTAATCCACCAACACATACAGAGAGCAGTATCTCTGCGAACTCAGCTCGTCTATGTTCGCATAGATCTAGTTAAAAATTAGTCGCAGAATACCGCAGCTAGTAATATCTTCATGTACCGCAGAGCTGTGGCAGCTCACACTCTATTTCTACTTATCGCTCACACACTATCTCCTTCTCACACACTCTACAAGCAGACTCACTATATACGCTACTTACGTCTCATACTTCGCTCACTCTACATCCATCTATTGCAAGTGACAATAAGATTTTCTCTGTCATTTCCTCTTGCCACAAAAAGCTTTGGATTGACCGCACGAATCCACGCCCTTATCGATGCCTCAATCATCAGCTGTCTCGATTCTACATTCAGTTTCTATGATGCACGGTCGAGGCATGCGGAAGCCTTCTCCATAGAATGTATGTGATGTCTTCTACATAGTTCTCTACAAGGCGAAGATGATTGAATCCAAGGGTCACAGAACTGTACTCTATCCCTCTTAGAGTATTTATAACGGCTCAATCTCTCACCTTTGCCAAATACATCTGTCTTTTCCACGATAATTAAAATGCGTGCTACAGACTCATTTATTATATATAATAGTAAGAGCTGTATAGAGTTAAAAATGCTTCCTGCAGTTTTCAGTCGTCTCGTCTCACGTTGGATATCAATACTTTTGATGACTCCTTCTATGAGGACTCGGCGGTGACTATTATATTAAGTATAAACTTATGTCGAGAGTGATTAAGAGATTACTAGCTTATAAATATATGACAGTATTATACTTCACTTACCCTAACACTTACAACTATAACCCTATTATCACCACAATCATGTTATCGTTATAACAACCACGTACTCGTATCACATACACTCAATGATCATCTTATGCACGATTCCACACATTTAGACACTTACATCTCACCTCTCTTGCCCTACATATGATATATACTATTATATATATATATATATTAAATATATATTATATAGTATATATCATATATATATGATACTCTATTATAATTTGAGTGACCCCATAATGTAATTGACTTATGCAAATGTGATATAAAGGTGCTTTCTTCATTGTCTCGTAAGAATTCGTCCTGCATACTTTCGATTGATTAATTCACATGCCTAATAGAGCGTATCATGCGTTTGGCCTGATTCTCGAAGGAGAAAGGTCACGAAAATCGTCCAACGGGTATTCTGTTACATATTGAAGGCTATTGGGTCAATAAGCAGATAATTAACATTATACCAAATTTCAAAAGGTAATACAAAAGAATAGCACAGTGATGCAGGTGGATTGGTGGTGTTCAAGCCTAAAACGAGAAGAATCATTTTAGACGATCTTTTGTTTTTTTGTTATAGAGTGATAAAGGCCACTTACAAAAAACCCGTTCTAAATTGTTTCGTTCTTCTTTCACATTCTTCTTTTTTTCTTCTTCTTGAATAATTTCGAAATTTCTTTTTTTTTATTATTCTCGCATGGCATTTTTGAAATACTAAAGCAACTTAGTATTCTTTTGCAATGGCAACCTTATAAAATAATATAATACAGTAGATTTTCTTTTGCAATGGCTACCTTTGTATAATAATATCAATTATCAATCATATACGTCGTCGGCGAATATTTGTGTCAGTTGACGGGCGCATAGGACGCAAGAAGCGGTCACGACGTTCCTCGCAGGAGAGGAATAATTCATTATTGACGCACACGCTCAAGGCGTGTGAATTTTGTGCGGCGTCAGACAATGCCGAGAGCACACCAATTCGACGGCAATTATCTTGATTGCGTCTGTCGTGCTATTAATCGCTACGCGCGGAATTGGGCGGGATATTCTTAGAATAAGTGAAGAATATCAATTCGCGTCCCTTTGTGTTTCGTGTGTCGTTTAGTCTCTGCAGAGTTTCTTAAAACATTATTGTGTCGGGCGGACTCAGAGGTTCGCGCGAGAGTGATGCACACTCTCATAGCACCAAGCAAGAAGTGCAACAAGCGAGAAGGAATTGGCTGGCCTGCTGAGTGAGGAAACATCTATATGTACTAGAGATGCCCTGTTCGTGTGTGCCATTTTATGTGACACATCTTGGTATAGAATAGTTATCGATATGAATTTAGATCTCAGTTTCTTTTAAAAACTGCGCCTCTTTAGAACTTATATTTTAGTATTATCTAAATTGCCATAATCTAAACCAACTCTATGAATAACATTCTCACATTTAGAGTATATAAAGTGAGTAATATTATATATATCACTTCTACTAAATAATGTATAATTAACACTTAGTAAATAATATAAATATAATCAAAATATTTTCACTCATAAAATACAGTATATAAATAACCAAAATTTGGCACTCAAGCTAATAACTAGCTAATATAAAATGACTTAAAATATGATTATTAATTATTATACAAATTAATTGAAAAATATATTGAGGTTCTAATAAAGCTAAATAATAAACACACACCTGCTCAAATATACATATAGTATTTATATATGAAATATAATAAATAATTACTATATTAAATTTTATATTATTACTATTTAGATCAGTACGATTGAAAAAGTATTAAAATATTCTTTCATGTACTACTCAAATCACTAATTACGTAGGTTACATATATAGAAGAAATAAGGATTATTAGCACCCGTACACAACCTAACATAAGTATAATATATATTATAATCTATAATATAAGCTCAATTATTCCTATTTTTATTAATACTTACTCTTATATATAAATGTACGAATATATTACTATTTATAATATAAAAATACCGTATTATAATAATAAGTACTATTATTATGCAGTGGGTACATATATATATGAGAGATATATTATATATTATGAAAGATAATATACATAATTAGAATGTTATACTTGATGTTATTATTGAGTTATATACTTATAATTATTTATATATATATCAGGATAATATTACCTTATCTTTCGTACATTACTTACTTATGACGTATATAATTAATATTTAGGGGTTAAGATATTATCTAACCGTTCATTAACAAAAAATATAGCTTATCCTTACAATTTATATATACGGCTCTATAATATATATTCTATTTAAGGGGTACTACTAAGTCTTATTGACTATATCACCAATTTATAATCAGAAAAAATAGGATGCAAGTTATATAGAAATAATATTTATTATGACTCACTATGAGAATAATAATAAGGCTAATCGCTAGCCCGGTAGTATACAAAAATGGTATATATAATCTACAATTTATAGAATCTATTAAGCAGAAAGGAATTCCGAGCCGGTACGTAACTTAAGGTCAGTATTTTATTTCAGTTATCTAGATAAGGAGTGTCTTTAGTGATTAGTTTGGTATTCAGTTTTCTTCGTGATATTTGGGATTATTGTGTTCCTATTGAATTAAAATTTATAGATATTCATTATAGCATTAATAATTAATAATAAGCATAATAATTTTCGAATATTATTAAAAAACTTAATTTAGAGAATAATATATTTTTATAGCTATTAAAGCTTGAGTTATTGTTTATTGAAATTTTGAATAATTGTTATATTTTATTATATAAAAATAAAAATTATGAATGATTGTTTTTATTAAAATAAGTGATAAATTATGTTTATAGCTGAGAAGACTATTTTGTATTAAGGTCTCTTATAATTCATTATTATTATATTAATAATGGACATTAAAAATGATGATGGTATAAAGCAGTAAGTTACCCAATAGAAACAATAAACGATGGCTGACTCTATAGACCTTGATGTAATGAGGGGTAGCTAAGGGTGATCGTATAGCTACTTTACTCTAGATTTTACTGATTTTAATCTGCTTATGTAAGATAAAAGTAAAATATATAATTCTTTTATTTTAATATTTATGCATTAAAATGTAGTATGACTCAATAGTAATGTTTCGATACTTTGTAATATACTTATTTGTAATAAGCAAAATATTATTTTTTATTTTAACATTAAAACAAAAAATATAATATTAACAGTTAATAAATTCTTTGTATTTCATATATATTAAGATAATGAGAGAGAGAGATTTTATTATATATATAGTAAAGTTTATTTTTATTAAGAAACTTATTGAAATATAAATGTTTATAAGAGGTTATTTATATTATTGTACATGAGTAATAATCAATTTTATACTTGGTTCTTGTCACAATGTACTTATCACTGTTTAAACAACAATCGTTTCAAATATCAATGTAAATTTATTTATAGTTTTGATGTTATAAATATATTTTGAGTCAACCAGCTGGTTCGTTAGTGTAAAGTAAATTTGTGTGAAAAGCAAATTGTACCGTTAAAGCTGACTCAATCTCTAAAGCATTTATTAAGTATTTCGGTATTAACATTTTTCAAACTTACTATATAATTATGACATTTTGCAATATTTGACAATAATTACATATATAATTCTAACAATACTTTTACATAGCTTTTATCATAGCTCTTACTGGAGCTTTAACATAGTTTTCATCATAATTCTTACCGAAGCTTTGACATAGATTTTATCATAGTTCTTTCCGATGCTTTTACATATATATTATAATATATTTTACTGTAACTTTTTGCTCGTGTAGGTATTAGCTTTTACTAAGTTTGCTGTAGCTTTCACCCGCAAATATAGCATCTTTTACTAACGCTTTTACCACGTTTCATATAGCTTTTACCTCCGTGCAGGTACCAACTTTAACCACGATTACTATAGCTTTAATTAATCTTTGTGCAGGTAAAGCTTTTACTACAACTTTTACCAGCTTTTACTATGTTTACTATAGCTTTCACCTCCGTGCAGGTAGTGGTTTTTACTGCAGCTTTTACCAAGTTTTAATATGTTTACTATAGCTTTAATGTTCGAAAATACAAGTTTTTAACAAAAAATTTAACAGCAACAAGTTGCAAGAGAAAAAATTAAGAAACTCTCAATGGATAAAATAAAATAGCTGTTTCATAGTACAGAAAAACGGATTACTTGAAAATATTTGCTAATGGTAAACAACTTTATTAAAAAATAAGGTTATTACGTCCAATACGAAAAATATAGTTAAACGTTCGCGCAGTAAATATTCGCGCTGCAGCGCTCGCTCGTTTGCCGTGCCGGAGCGCGCTGGCGCGGGTGCAACTCGCGTTCCGTGACTTGCAACCCTTGCGATCCGTTTTTTACGGAGATTGAAACGCTGGATTCATCATAATGCTACTTCACTCACGCTTTTATTCTTCCTTTTTTTTCAATGTAGAACCCTATAGGGGTTTCTCACTATTTGAGAGACTTTCTGGAACCTCAAAATAGATCTATGTTATAACATATATAAGCCTACAGTAATTATCGGATGTTAAAGTACATTTTAATATTCGCACCCCCGATCACACCGATGTCCCGTACCTACACGTACAATCAAGTCATTTGATCACTTGCGAGATTTTCTTTTCCTTCTTCTTCTTTTCCTACATCCATCTTATTTCCGTCTTCTTCTAAGCTTTCTCTTTTTCGAGGTCCCTTAAACGAGCGATCCTAAAAACTCATTTGGTTGAAACCCAAAAACTGAAATCTACACCGTTGAAACATAGATGTTAGACAACTCATTTGTCTTAATATGTGTTATATCATACCGTAAAACCCCAGAATTCCATTCTAGGTCCGGCTCCGGATCATATGTTTTGCCATATTAGTTTAAATTAACCATTCTATTTCATTTATTCTCTTCTATACACTACAAATTTTCAAGCTTTCTAAAGTCCATTTTAGGTATTGGGGTGCAGGGACCCCACCCCCTATAGCAGAACGGCTTGAAACATTGATGCAACAAGATCTAAACGACGACTCCTTGCAAACACATAAAAAAGGCATGCCAAGTTTGAGCCAGTACGATGACTCTAACACCTCTTTTGATAAGATGTGACATTGGTAGTATTTACTACCATATAAATGACCCCACTGGGCCTTCGGACTCTGGCATTCTCGGGAAGTAACTACTGAATCTTCATTTTGCGACATTCTACCCTGTGACACCCGTTCATGATAATCCTGATAGACAACACAACATATAGACAACACCGAGCTCGGCTTGTATACTCCAGAACAAAAATGCGTCAGCTGCATTATAAAAGGCGTAGCAGTAATATCTTTATAAACTCTCCTCAGACATGAATCGATTCCAATTAAAACCACAAGAAATCGATTCAGCAGTAATCGATTAGTATAATCATACCAAATATCGAGCTATATTCCTCACATCACAAATATCGCCACTAGAAGGGTTGAGAGGGGGTAGGCTACTAACTCTTAGCAAAGACAACATCTAGCGCATTCCTATATCACCAATCGATCCCGTACCTTAATAAAAATAGGAATAGACAACATCAAATATTACCGCTATCTATACGCTAGACTATGTCATGCAGAACAGGCTAGAAAAGGGGTAGCGGATAATAACTCATACAAGACCGCTTGCTAAGCCACCTCTATATATACATAATCATACCCGTCCTCTAATAAACATAGAAAAGACACGTATATCGGGTGTATTCTAATATACGGTCGACACGTGTAAAGCTAGAACATTATGTATAACGAATATATAAATATAGAATATAGAAACAAGTGACCTCTTTCCTCGGTTGCGCGCGTCCCTTTGAACAGTGATAGAACTATAACGCCAGCTGACCTTATGACTTCACTCTTGGATTGCGTGTAGCATAACTTGATGTACAAATCGATATATTACACTACAACGATAGACTATTTTTATCCCCCGCCTCTCAGAGAGAGTGTCTCGGAACCGCCTCTTGGATTATTCGAGGTTGTCGACAGGGTTCCCCGCCCTCCCCTACGCGAGTATAAAACGCTACCCCTCGTCCCCCGTCGCTCGAGCCCAGCCTGATATTTTTTATTATTTATTCCTCAATTGTTTTACATTTGTTTTGTAATAAGCTTGACTGCGATTTTAATACAGTACCACAATATTGTATTTTGAGATATATTTATTTGTGAATTTATTATATATACAATGTGATTTTTAAAAATTATTTGAAAAATCATTTCGACACTTCTGAATCATGTTTTCCGTCACCACTTATTCGATTGTTGAGTCCATATACTAGCAAATATGTTAAAAAAAACAAAAAACAATTTTCAAATGACGAGCTCGTGAGCCGGAGCCGGAGCCTAAATATATATATATTTATAATAATAATAATATATATTATTATATTATTACATATAAATTATTATACTATAGAACAGCTCTAATATATTTATAATATAATTTATATATTATTACTTATTATAATATATATATATATGATATATAATATATATTTACATATATAATACTATATATATATAGATTTAATACTATTATATTTAATCTATATATATATATACTATATACTATAAAATATATATTATATATATATATATATATATATCATATAATATAATATATTATATATACTTATATATTTCATAATTATATATAAATTCCAACATCTCAAGTGTTTTGGTAGTTGACTGGACAGGTATCTATATTTTAATTAAAAAAAAAAAAATACTTTCATAAACGATTATTGATTAACTTTTTATTAAATCAGATATGTGTAAACTATACGGTTAAATTTTTGGTAATTTTTCACTCAAATACAACGTTATATACTTTGATTAAAAAGTTTACTGTAATTTAAGAACATGGGTAGAAAGAAAACGAAAATAAACTTTAATAATAATAAACGAAAATGCTTCTCGGATTTTTTTGAGCATGCTGGGGATTCGTCCGCACCACATTAAATTTAAACTCTAAAGTTAATCAGTTATATAAGTATCTTTATTCAGATAATAATTAAATAAACTTTTGAAATGCTAATGGTTCAAGGAGTAAATTATCACTCTATGTAAAGTTTCTGGAGGGTTTATACTGCAGCGGTTCCCAACCGCTTTGAGGCTATTACCCATAAGGCGGGTTAGATATTTGGGAATAAGACTAAAGTTAGTTTATAAAACAAAAATATAGTAGTAGCGTATTGTATTTTTTTCTTTAAATTACGAAAAATAGAATTTTTTAATAATTTTGAATTCATTCCAACAAGAAAATGTTTTTACCAATTTATGTATAAAATCAAGAAGTAAGTCGTGAGACGGTATTAAAATTGTTGGTTTTAACTTTGTTAATTTGTGCGGTTATCGCCACATGACACCTCGTAGTCGTGCTCCAGTTCAATCCGTCCTTGTTTTGTTTCATAATCCCAATGTCGAAATCCTTTCACACGCAGTCTGTGGCGCATATGGTTCCATATTTTCAAACTATTTCCCGATAATAATGGATACTCCCACCAATTTTCGCCAATGTTGCTGTGTCTGATTTTTCGAAATGTATTCATGGTTCATGCTTTTCCGACAGTTCCAGGATTTCTTTGACTATCATTCAGTATACTTCCGCAACTTCACTTCACTCCCACTGAAAAGGTCTTAGACTCTTGCACCTATGCGATTACCAAATCAAGACAGATATTTGCTGAATTAGATTTACTACTGATGACAATATGAACGAGTTATTTTGATCTTGAATGAGCCTTTTCATTTCTTCGTCCAGCACCATAGTTAGTTCAGGTAAAAGCTGCTTAACGAAAACACTCTAATACCGCAAATTTATTAAATGTACTACATAATGAAATGAAGTTTTAAATAACATAACATGAACCCAGTCAAATTGAACTAACAATTTAAATATAAAAATTATTTTGTCGATTTTGAACCGGACTCTTCTTGTTGTTACTTGTGTCGCCGTATCGCAAATAAATAACGATTTATATAGTGAAATAGACGAATACTCAGCGCCGTTTCTTTATATTTGCGTGTCAGTTCTTATGTTAACTGTGAAAAATTTATTTTTATATGTCAAGTTGATGTTTAGCATTACTTTTATATATTCCATATATATCTTGATACTATATCCTAAAATAACCTGAGCTAAAAAAAATTAATTTTCGCACCGTAGAACATCCTATTATGTATCCATAAGGCGGCTACTGCGAACATAGTTTTTTTTGATCGATCCCTCCTTCCCGTTCCTCCAGTTAAATAAACTTGTACCTAGTTTATATCTGACATCAAAGCACTTCCTCAACTCCCAGCTCGCCGCTAGTTTAAGGCCTTAGCGAGAAGGAAAATGACAACATAACTACTAGAAATTGGTAGCTTGTAATAGTTGGGACTACTCCGATCATATCGATATCCAATCAAATTGCGATAACAAAAGCAAATTTACTTTATTTTGTATAATTTATGAAATTCCAAGTTAAGATTTACTTCCAACAAGGGCCTTGAGAGAGTGCGAGACTTTGAAGCCGTAATTAAAATCATAAAATATTCACATCACCCCTGTTTGCTTCCTCGTCACAACAAAACCAAACTATGTTCAGAAAGTTAGAGAAATCGGCCAAGATAAAACACAACAGCACTAAACTGTCAGTGGGCTGGGTGAACGGACTGCCTGAACTCAAACGAACAACAGATCGACAGCGAGGCCGATAGAACGCGCCCATCCAGCGGCTGCTGTACGTGCATGCGTTGCAGGCGTATTTAGTAATAAATTATACTAAAATTTTGATTCACAACTATAATTAATAAGAGAAAAGTTAGTTTTTGATTTTTATCGATATTTTGTTAATAATTTTGTTTTCGATTGTCAACTTGACCAATCCTTGTACTTTCTTTACCCTCGGCAAATTCATTTCCCTTTGGGTAATTACCCCAACGTTGGTGAATCCGCCTGTTAATATAACTGCAAGTAAATCCTATCATGATCCGGGTGGAGGAAGCGGAACCCCTCTCCCGAACTTCTTATCCCTGGTTGCAACCCCCCCCCCCCATTTTTCTTCTTCATATTCTTCCTCTTGTTCGACGAATTTTTAAGAAAGATGCCGTCTGAAAAACAAAATCCGAGGCAAAACAATATATAAACATACTAGACTAATAAACTTTCTATAAGCGGAAACAGCCCATATGCAGTAGGAAATGTCGACAACTTTTTTCACAAATTAGATCCACTTCTGACCTGTCGACCTTTCCTGATCGACACATGCGGTCTAGCTTCCCTTCTAAGCTTAAACAACAAATGCTGTTACGGTCCATGCATCACATAAATCTTACTCTTATAAGACTCTCCTATTCCATAATTGTGCAAAGATTATACTTCCATTGGGCATAACAATTTTCTAATTTGTCATAGTTTAATGACAAAGTAATATTATCTCATCCTTTTTCTGGCTATTCAAGGCGTATTTTTCTTGTACCACCCTCCCCCCCCCCATAATTTTAATTAAATTTACTTATATATATATAATATATATAATTATCTATATATCTATATAATATAAATATACGTTATAAATCATTATATATATATATATAACATATATATATATAGAAATAAATACTATTAACGCAATTGTTCATATAATAAAGAACCATGATTAAAATTTTCCATTTATTTACTTCAAAACAAAAAAGACAAATATTGAATCTAAACCACAGACTTCTTCACAAAAATAATTAAAAATAATTAAACCACAAGGTTACAATAATTGCGAGCTTTTGTCTCCATCAGGGAGACCGTCTTCAGCAAGGATTATATATAATTATCATATATATAAGTTGTATATATATATAATATATATAATTATATATAATATATATATAGTATATTACTATATATATTACTATATAAATATATATATTGAGCCCATCTTGTCACTATAGTCACTACAACGGTAATACGTCAAAATTGCCACTCGCATTTCCACCTCACTGCTCCGCACTCGGCAATACAAGGGGTGCCTGCTCTCGCATCATCTTTGCCGGTTCGGCATTAACAATCCCGACATCGTCGTATAGCGGGCACCTCCTTTTTCCACCAATTATTTCTGTGACTCCTTGCCATCTTCTGTTTTTCTATGATAGTAAATCTCCCTCTTCAAAACCCACGTTGCGCAACACTCGAGAGATTTGCTTATAAGGCTTTGCTTTCCTGATTTTACTTCCTGCCCCTCCTTGAAACAGGCCAGACCGTGATTGTGGTACGTAAAATAATCTTAATTCTATAATAGTACATATATATAATATTATATTATAATATATATATAATAATATACGTAATATATATTATATAATATATATATTATTATTTATATATAATATTTATATATTCCTATATTATAATATAATATATCTATCATATATTAATATATTCTATACCAGCTGACGAAATATCCACCACCAAAAGTCACATTGTTCGAATATCTGTTTTGTAATTATCTCGTACAATATGAAACCAGATGGCTAGTTTCTTCATTTTAGCTAGCTTAAGTCTCAATATACCTTCAACTTAATTATTTACTTTCTGCCATTTCTTAGTTTTTGAATAATTTTTTTTTTTCATAAAATTTAATAGATTATGAAAAAATATTTTTCTTGCCCTCTTAACAGCTTCGTTTGAAATAGGTTTTAAGTTATAATTTAATATATTATATCTATCTTTACAATTTTTGTATTCCCATGCACCTACTTTATAAACAATCTATTATATTTCTATTGTCCATTTTCTAAGTAAAGTGTTATATATATTAAGTAGTATCTATATAGACTTATCCTTATAAAGGGTTAGTTTAACCGATATGACTATCTAACGAAGATGTAAATCGATTTTTTTTCATTATTCAAAGCAAGGCATTCTAAGTTGCAATAAGTTTTTTTATTTCGAAATGACAACTCAAGATTAAATGCAAAGAAGACAAAGTCAGGCGTTCATACTCTCAGCGGCGGGACGAGGGACATTGCCCCCCCTCTGTCCCCGTGGCTCTCGGCCCCTTAAAAGAATAAAAAGAAATTGAAACAATAACATATAAAATTAACCATGATAAAAACAAATAAAGCATACTTGTAGGAAAAATCCCCACTCACTTTCTATTGGCGTTTAGCTACACGTCACACTGCAGGGATGCACGGGCAGAGTTCTGCGATCTTCGATTACGCCACTCTTAGTACTTCCTATTAGAATAAGTGCCTATATATATAATATATATATAATAATACATATATGATATAATGCAATATAATATATATATTATACATAATATACTATATATATATTATAATAGATATATATACCAATATACAATTAATATATATAATACATATACTATATAATATTATATACATATTTATTACTATATATTATAATATAAGCTATTAGTATATTATAATATATATTACTCTTAAATTTATATATATATATATATAGCTATACTATAATATATATATTCATTAATAATATATCATATAAAATATTATATATTTATACATTACCTATAATATATATATATATACCATATGTTATCGTATAATAATAATATATTAATAATATAATATATATACATAACATAATATAATATTATCTATATATATATAATATATAACTTATTATTAATACTTATAATTATACATATAATAATATAACTACTATCGTATATATAATAATTATATATTATATATTATTATACTACTATATCATATAATATATATAATAAACTGTTCTTTATATAATTTCTATTATCAAATACATATATAATACTAATTACCTAATACTAATAAGCTATATAAAAGGATAGATTCAGAAATAACCGGAAACATTCCGATTATTTCATATCTAAACAATGTAATAAGCGCGTGCTGTCGGAAATGCTCGTGCATCAGTAAGACGTTTGTCATCAGCCAGCCTACACTATAAGCACCCGTGCTGCAACATCAATATGTCAGAATTGTTTACAACTCAGTTTGCCCAGTCTTGCTCCTGATCAAGCCACTGTCCGGAAAGAACCCCAGAAACATGTAGTGTCTCGAATGGCGTTAATATATATAATGGACCCACTCTGAGCAGAAAGGGCAAATCGTTCAATTCTGTGAGATCAACTACGGATAAACGTTCACCAGAAGAAATTCAATTTGATAAAGGAGGTGTCATACACAGCCTATATGTATGATTCATACTATCGCAACTTGAAGTTACACGATTATATAGTTTAAAGTAGGGCATGAGCTGTGAAGTCATGAAAATGCGCGACCATCCACACGCCGAATTACTGAATCGACACCTGCATAGAGCGGAAGTAATCCGAAACTGATCTGGAGAGCAACATTCAGATACTGTTTGTCAATATTTCGGAATTTTCATGCAGGCTG
This sequence comes from Trachelipus rathkii, assembly GCA_015478945.1. Classification (NCBI taxonomy): domain Eukaryota; kingdom Metazoa; phylum Arthropoda; class Malacostraca; order Isopoda; family Trachelipodidae; genus Trachelipus; species Trachelipus rathkii. The sequence goes on from JABUQX010087048.1 coordinate 29,948, forward strand.
TCACCGCACAATCCCTCACATCAAGGTAGTGAACACCTGCCACCGCTGTTACACGCTGATCCCCAAGGATTCCTAACTCATGTAGCAGTGTGAAGACGGGACCTTATAACGGAGGCCTCCTTCTGTACTGGATGAGGATCGGGATTGATTGAATTAGGATAATAACTGCGAAAATTCCTTCGAAGAAAAGCGTAGACTCTTAGTGCAAATCTCGCGCATTACACCACGAGCAAAATGTTCGAAGGCTGAATACTCAAAGGGAAAATCGCTGGAGGTTTCTTTCGCTTGATAATTAAAAAGTACTCGTGCATTTTGCATTCATCACTCGAAGTCGTACATCTATCCAATACCACTAGCTAGCATTGATATCTCCAATGTCTTTTATCGTGAACATCGAGGCAACGTTCTGCTTGGAAGAGAAAAATTGAATATTGAACATGACACATGCCCCGGCAAATCGTTCATACTGTCTATGAATCTGCGAACCATTACTGTCAATCCCTCAACTTCCTTACTACTCAGATATGGTTAAAGTTTTTCTATCTTTATCCCTGAATAAGGATTCTGATAAAAGGACGCGATTTCAGCACATGAGAAATGTTATGCTCTTCAGTTTCATAATTATCATTACGGTGCTTTTTTAATCTTTTCCTTCCTTTTTAGGGGAAATGGGATTGTAATCTGTCGTTACAGAAGATTAATATATGCATTTCTCTGAGTGTATAGTTACTATATAATTAGTGATATTTCTTTTTTTATCAAGTATCCAAATTACAATAAATTGAAGCGGAATATATATACATAGTGTTTTCTATGCCTTTTGGTATGTAATTTGAGGCTTTCTTGGACTATAATTGAGGAACAGATAAAATGGTGAAAGAGACGGAAAATTATTACATTTCTAGTAAAGGAGGAATTATGTATTAGGATGAAGTTCTGCATTGTTTCCTATAGTTGAAGGTTTGAAAGTATATATTGGGGCGGAATTCTGTTGTTAATACTTGACTTATTATTGGACTCGAATCTGCATTGGAGATCGATAGCACGGAAAGAGAAAGTGGTCAGATAGATGTCTTAATTTCTTATTTAGCGGCAAGAATTGAGTGCAGGTGAGTTGTTGTAGTAGTATTAGTGTAAAGTATCTTTATCAAGTCGAGTGATTCTCGGTATCTAAAGAATATTACTCACGATACAAGGTGTGTGAGGGCGTGAAATTGCCCTACCTATTATCTAAATTGGCTTTATTGTAGTAGGAGACTCATACAGTTGCGTTTTTAATTGTCGACATATATTATTGGTTATGTTATATATTTACCTTTATATGATGAATGAGTAAAAACAACTATGAATTGGAATATTTACATAATTAATTTTTCTCGGTTGTGTTTGGTGAATAGTGTTTGTGATTGAGTTAATTAGGGTTTAGTTTCTCAGATGAGTATCGAAAATCGGAATCATATCCATACATAATGGTGTTTGGACGCGTATTATATCGGCTTTAATGAGCGTTACATTAGCATCCATGAACAATGCTATGTTATAGAGAAGTCTAAATTCGAATGTTTTTAGTTCACCATTTATGTTAAATTGTGAGATCTTCTATAGTTAAATTAATTATCTTTTTGTAATCTTATTAGTGGGACGGTATTGATGGGTTCCACAATAGCAATCTAGCATGTATATTGCTTGGAAGTGTAGAAGCGGCAACATTGTTTTTAATGATCCATCCTATTGCAGTGGAAACATTTCTATAGAGATAGGTTGGTTCTTAAATATGTGTTATTGTTCAAAGGGCATGTATTTACTATTATGTAGAGTCAAGTTAGGTGTATATCGCGAGATTATTTAATATAAGCTGTGAATACAGATAAGCTTTTCTATTTCATGGAGTGCAGTTGAGATTAGGGCGTAAAGAGTCTGACCTTGTAAATTCTGGCTGCGTGACTACATCAAACTTTGAATCTTCGTGTCTACTGACAGGGATGAGCTTATAAAACACATAAACAAAACAAATTGCAAACACAACACAAAGAGATAAGAAAGACAGTACAGAATAAATTCATATGAAAATTATATGGACACACAGGTGCCTCGGTATTTATACAACTTGACCCATAAAACTATAATTACATTGATTATATCTACAATTAAATGCTTGTTTAAAGTATGATCACATATATGATCAACAATGTTAATAGACGGTACTATAACCACCATGATAGGATGTAAATGTATTGCACATACGATTACAATATGATTAAACTTTAAGAGAGCTACAAATAAACATAGTATGCTCAAATGGTTTCTTACACGGTACTGTATAATGTTTCGATATATAGGAACATCTGAAGGTGGTTATATAAATAATAGATCAATGTTGTTTAAAAGCATTTCTTCAGCACTCTGTGAGAGTACTCCTAGCGAGCCAGGCCTTCCTTCGGCCTTAATCCTTCTGAATTTTCTGGAATGGGCTTGTTGGCGAATGAAGCGGTCATTTCAAACACCTATACTGGAAACGGCAACGTTGCAATCCGCCCGACGAGAGAGCAAGTTCCTTGCCAGATAAGACCAGTTCTTCATGGCACTGAGGCAGAGCTCGGTCTTTGAATCTTCGCCGGCAATCGCGTTTCTTCCCTTTCTTTGAGGTCTTCCTCAGCACAGTCACAGAATCCATATCTTCCTAAACCAGTCTATGTCGACTAAATATCAATAATGATTATATCATATTATAATATATATTAAACTTTATATATATAATATTTATATACGATA
>JABUQX010087049.1:0-5000 GCA_015478945.1 Trachelipus rathkii
CTATACTATAATATATATAATATAATAAAAATTCTTTTCTCATATATAGTCAACGCAACATTACGGCAAAGTTCTCTTTCTCAATGCTCATATCGTAATCTGCAATATTTTGCAATTTTCTAATAGTACTATTCCCATTTTACACAACCACACATGATAATCATATTCTACAGAGTTGCTCTACTGCCAGTCGTGTGTTACCTACCTCTCGGAAAAGCACGTCGATCTGTACCTAGTTTGTAAAACCCAACTTAAGCGTGAGGGATGCTTAACCTGATTGATAGGGATACTAGTTAATTCATATTATAAGAATAAAAATATATATAACTATGTTCTCATTAATTCCTGTTAGTCTTTAGGTTATAGTATCTAATTTAATAGCTATTTCTTAATAAGCATATGTATTTAAACACTTTTCAAATTGCATTATTATTAAATAATAAATCAAAATAATTAATTACTCCTTTTTCTATTTGCATCAAATCTCAACAAAGTCACTCCCCTATTATATAGATCAATATTCAGGATGTATTATATTATTTTATTTTGTAATGAGACTCACTTAACCAGTAGTGCGACCATTATCTTTCTCATATTATAATTGCGAGCTGAAATTCGATTTAGCTCAGCCTGGGAATCGTAGTGAGTCAATGGTTCTGAAAAAAAAACTAGCTATTACAATTTTTCTATCCCAATTTGCAGACTGTAGTATATAATCGATTTCATCTAGGGACGATATAACATATCTTATTTAGTAATCCATATCTTTTTAATTATACTACTCTCATTCATAATGTTAACTTTAATACATAGACTCATGAAACAATGGGTTTGATTGTTGAATAACAAGGACAAAAGAGATCGGTCCCGGGGCAGAAGAGAAAAACCAATATATAGATCAATAAAAAAAATTTGAGTGGACTGGGCCATTTGAGCAACTACAGAGTCTTCCTCTGCTACTAAATCATAATATAAACATCCCGCTTGTTATTTATTAGTAGGATATATAATAGAGAGTAACTAGGAAGAACGTACGAGTCAGAAAATAAAAGACGTAATACTAAGATAATATATATTATCAATATAAGTAAGTGACAGGACTTAAATGAGGACCGTAAATATTTTGGTATAGTATCACATGTAACTAACCTCAGATTAGAATAAAATAGGGGAGAAATTTATTACTATATGATGAGTATTTCTATAAGTTGGATATAATTGTAGTAATATTGAGTAACTACCTATCAGTAAATAGTTTATCATTCAATAACATACATAAGAGATTGATGTATGCCCTTTACGCATAATGAAATCATATTGATACACAGCGCAGAGTTCACCTAAGACATCTCGATCACGTCTATATGTTGTCTTCTTGATTTTCAACAGGCTCTCAATTTCCTCGGTTCTCGACAGGAACTGATTTATAAATATCCAGTTGACAGTTATATCCTGTAAATTTAGCCCATAACACACTATGGCAGATAGATACCTTAAATTAATCATAGGAGGGGAAATATATACTAAATATAAATATATATTATTATTTATTTGTATTGCAATATATTTTATTAATAAAATATATTTGTATTTTTATTATATAGGAGGTAATAAAATATTTTAAGTATAAGTTTGTTATAATAAATTAAGTTTGTATAATTATTACACTAGACTCAAATACATAAATACATAAGCTTGAGTAGACCTAAAATAACCATCATATAGATTTTGTTGGTTTGTTTTCTTAGATTCTGAGCATTTCACACGCATAGTGATGTGCACGCAAAGATGTAATGATATTTTAGATTCGACAAATCCGCCACTGCGCACGGAATCTGTCCGGGAAACCTTGGTCGGAATGTTTGATTTTAAATATCTCTGCGATTCTTTTGGTGACCATTGTTTGGGACTCTCCTAGGTATCATGGTTTTAAAATTATAACAGCTCCTGAGTTCCATTTGAGTTAATATAATTAATTATCAGCTCCGGTATTATGCTTACAGTTTATTTTGGATGTCATAAACCCACTAACCTTGCAGTTTGTTTTCTCCAGCTTTGCAGTCAATTATTCGGGATATGAATATATTTATATATATATATATATATATATATATTGTAGATATATATATATATATATATATAAAGTATATATATATATATATATATTTATATATAGATAATATCTATATATATTTCTCGTTTTAGCCATTATTAATATAATTGTTTTAAAAGAGTACGGGACGGGGATCCAACTCAAATGCACCCCACAAACCTCTTTCCCAATCCTCTGGCCTAAATGAAAGAGATCCTTTACAATGGATTATTAAATACCTTTGCACTAGTATTTAAAATTTCATATAGGAAGGTGTGCATTTGAAAACACTATCAATTTTTCTGCTGAGAGTCTTTCTCTTTTCTTCCATAATATTAGCCCAGCATTGCTAAATACCCTCTCACTTGGAACATAAGTTGAGGACAGGCCAAGTATTTCCTTGCAAGTTTACTCAAGCGTTGGTAAACATTTTGCTTAACTATCCACCAACTGATAGGATAGTTATTTGTATCTAGTCGTTTTTCTTGGTGATTAGTTTTCAATCATGCACTTCATCTTTTCGGCAATGAGGTTGTGTTTCTTCATAACTATGGGACTGTAGAAACAGTGAATCTGGTTATTGATTACTTGAGGAAGGTGTTAGTTCTGTAGATTTCGTTTTTTTCTTTTAATGGGTGGCCGAATTAATAGGACGGTTCGGAGTTGAGTTTTCAACTGCCAAAAAGTGACGATTTAACATGTTCTAATATTTTGTGTTACAAAAAAAACTGGCCTTTATAACTGGGTCTAAGTAAGTTGCAATGCATGTAAGGTCATTAATTTCCGCCAGAACCATAGTTTTTTCAAGCTCCAGTTAATACATCTTCATTCTTTTTAAACCCGTCATCATTTTCATTTGAAAGATGCTTCAAAATTGCTTCCTTAGCGTTGAGATTAATGTTTACATTGGAACAGAGCTGTAGAGGAGCTGATTTTTTTGGTATTCTCAAATGGTTTTCTAATATCTTAATGCAGTATGATGATTGATGATCATTTCCACATTAGTGAGAATGTTTACTTTGGAATACGAACTGGTGTAAGAAAGAAGTAACAGGTTCTTTGAGCGTTTGTTAATCTATCATTCAGTCTTTCTCCAGTCTATATGATAGTGTCGACATAATCCGTCTCGAGTTTAATGTGCATTTGACTCAGAGCATTACGGATATGGAGAGACATCATGATCTACACTCCTTTATGAAATATAACCTTTCAAACTCAATTTTCATTTTCCATTATCATTTACAGATTAGCATCTCAAGTAATTTTTTTTATAAATTTTTTTTAGTATCAAATAAAATCTAAGACAAAAAATAGATATATCCGCACAAGACATACATCGCAGAGCAAAAGACACGGACATAACGGCATGATGTTAGTACTGTTACACTAGCTATCGACTAATAATATATTTATGTATATGTAGTATAAGATTTAATATCTGTCTATAATTCAAAATGTTTATATAATATAATATTCGTAGTAGGGTATTTTAACAATAACCACCCCATTATAACCCACTTCTTAACTCTAAACAGCAATATTAACTAATACTGAGATGAATTTATTATTTTGTATTATAATTAGTAGTATATAAATATATATAATTAGTTTATACTTAATATAAATTAATTTGTTGATAAATGTTATATAAAATACTACTTAAATATAGTTATGAGGTATATATAATATATATTATAATATTAATAATAATAATATATATTATATATATATAATAATAATAATAATTTAATAAATAATATAATAATAATATATAAGATATATATATATATTATAATATATTATTATATAATTATATAATAATATATAATTAATAATTAATTAATTAATAATATAATAATAATAATTACAATTTGAAGAAATTATATAAATTAAATTGTATTCCCTTAAAAACTTTTATATAAAAATTTGTTATAAAACAATAGAAGAGAACTAATATCTCATTTAGTATTTGAATTCTTAATCTTTTATATTTAAAATCTAGATCAAACAAATGAGTATATAATAATAGTAGTAATTTAAGAAGACACTTATATTCTTATTTGATTATATATTTTATATACTACAATTTTATCTTAAAAAGTATTAAGGTTAGGTAGTATGAATAAACATTATTATGATTTTAAATTTCTGCAAATTGTATATTATTATTATATTATTATTAGATATATTTATTATTTAATATATTATATATATATTATTATTATAATATATATATTAATTTAGTATATATATATATTATAGTATTTTATTATATATATGTAGTAATTATAGTAATTATATAATATTAATATAATATAATATACCTAATATAATATAATAAGAGATATTTTTAACATTTTTCAAATTTATCTTATATTAAGATAAACATTTTAATCACTAATTACGAAAAAATTAAATTCATTCAGTTGTTAATATTGCTGTTAGAGTAAGAAGTGGGTTATGGGGTGGTTGAAACCCCACGAAATTTTAACATTTGATTAGAAGATTAAATCTAACATAACAAAATATTTTCTAAGTATAATATATTCTGCTTTAGTTTTTTTCCATTTTCTTTTTTTTTTTTTTGACTAAAAGTTATTGACTATATATATTTTTTTCATTTAGGAGTTAATCAAATTCTCATGTGCTGCCTGCCCTATTATTCGAAATAATTGACTGAACAGCTGGAGAAACAAAACTGCAAGGTTGTGGGTTGAGCCAAAACCGTAGCAAAATACCGGAGCCTGATATTTTAACAATGGAACCGGAGCCTGATATTTTAACAATGGAACCGGAGCCGGTCAAAAAAATTTACCGGTTTCGAAGCCCGGTTTATTCCTTTTATGGCCACTTGCGTGTGAAGCTCAGAAAGAAAACAACACAAATCTAATGGTGTTTTAGCTCTCAG
>JABUQX010087049.1:12500-17500 GCA_015478945.1 Trachelipus rathkii
AAGGATGAATATACTCTGTGCCTAAAAGTATGAGTAACTGGGTATCTAAAGAGGTCACGGCAGTCCAGTGTAATGTAGAAAGCGAAAGTATATGCTAAAAAGACAACAGAACAATGAATGGTTGAGAGGAAAGGTTTATATAAAAAGCAAAAACAGTATCTAGAAGATAATAAAAATAGATAAAAAAGTATATATCCTGAGAACACCAATAGGGAGCAGCAATGGAAAAGGAACAGCAACCAACCTGAAAGGGCGTAAATAATATAAACGCCGGAGGGAACGATAGGTCACTGAGGATACGGGTAGTAATATGGGTTAGTAGGGGGATAGTATACCCGGGATGAATAGAAATACAATAATAGAACTAGTGGCAATATGGAGACGGTGAAAGAGGAAAATATAGAGCAGAAACGAGGAAAGTAACTACCGACGAGACAATAGGAGCGGGAAGGGTGGGTGAAATAAGAGGATAAAGAGGTTAGGATAAACGTAGAACATGATTATAGAAATGATATAAGAGGGAGATGACAAATCATAATAATAGTAGTAACGTAAATATAGTAATAATACTATGATATGGAGGATAAAAGAGTATATAAGAAGGCTAAGTAAATAGTGTCACGTCAATGAATCCTCCCTACCTCCCTACCAATCTAGGGCTAACTCTTAAAAAAGGACAAGCACCGACGGATATAAATACAGAATTCAACGTGAGTGCATTTGCTGATTATATTAATCTTGTATTTATCTATATTATTGATTTTCGAATATATATCGTTTATACTATTATTAAATATATAATTTGGATTGAGTCAAATTGACTAACTCTATTATTATTCTCTGCATGTGAATCTATTGATTACGTGTGATGTAGGCATTGATTATTCACTGGTATTATCTATTATGAAAAGTACAACTTTATTTAGAGTACGCTTAATTTAATGCTATCCCCGATCCATTTGGCGGCAAAGGGTTATGATGATTATTATTATTATTATTGATGTGATTTATGTAGTTATTACTATTGCCAATATTATAGAAGAGAGAAATAAATTATTATTATTTAAAAGTATTAGAATGATAAAATTTATTATGTATGAGATAAATTAGGTATAAATGTAGATTATTATATTGATATTAATTGATGATATATTAAAGTTATTATATATAAGATGATATTATTATTAAATATGTAATTATAGAAATTGATTAATAATAGATTGAAAATGAATATATATAATTATTAGTAATAATGAAGGATATTATTGAATTTATTATTAATTATGAAGCCATGGTCATTATGGGTATGACTAATTATTAGTAATACATTAGTGTGAAATGTGGATATTGTTTATATAAAAGAGACAAGGCATGTCATGTATGGATTTTCGTTAAGCAGTTAATGTAGAGGATGTAAGAAGTTGAGATATTGTATTTAGGGGGCATATTAGCGGAAATATATGCTAGATGGTGTGAGTAATGCGCATTACTTAAGTTTACAAGAGGTTAAGGAAACAATGAAACCATCCCCAAAGGCAACAAAGAACATGATGACGGAGAGAACTGGATAATTGTTCAATAAAGCACCACACACATACATTGAGGGCAAAAACATAGAGTAAATGGAAAAGAAACATAATAAAAAAGAAATTTAAAACAAATTAAAACATGGTAAAACAAACTGCGAAAAATTAGACACTGCCATTGAATCAGAAAACTGAAGCAGACCTATGCAGTGCAAGCAGATGAGTGATATACGAGAACAATTTGGTCTACTAAACCAATTGTGTTATCGGCATAGGTATAAATTATCCCTGGCAATTTACATTACGAGCGTGAGTGATCTCGATAGATAAAGCACACAGAACAAACGCGCGTGCAACGAACTACGATGGCTGAGCAGGCAGAATAGAAGAGAAGAGAAGACCGCGAGTAGAACGCCGGTATTCTGGGTTTTATTGACAAAAAATGTCGATCATATATAATATAGGACACGACCAAAGTGCGAAACACCCCGGGCTAACATACAATAGACATAAGATCCAAGATATAATATAGTATAGATAAAGTAATAGAGATATAGATAAAGATAATATATAGAAAATATAATAATATATAATAAGAAAAAAAATAATATAAGATATATAAAAAGATATAATATATTAATAATATATTAATAAATATTTAAATAATAAAATAGATATATAAGAATAATAATAATATAGGAATATATATAATATATAGATATATATAAATACGATAGAATATATCTATATAATATATATAAAAAAAAAGATATTATATAAATAATGATATATAAGATATATGAGAATAATATATGTATGTATACGAAAGACACAAAAGGTACAAAGATCAAGAGTTAATATTAATTAATATTGGGACATAAAGTTAAGAAAGAAACGAAAAAATAGTAAAATAATATAAATTATATATATAGAGATATTATATATATAATAGAAATATAATAAGATATAGATAAAGAAATAAGATAATAAATATTATATATATAATAGTAGAAAGATATATAGATAGATAGGTATATAGATAGATAGGAATGGTACACAAGTATGAATTATATATATATATAGTAGAAAGAGATATAAGATAGTATATATATATACAGAGATGCTTGAGCGCTGACGCAAGTGCCCCACCTGAAGTATGGATGGGCCTAAAGGCGCTTTGTGGGCAAAAATCCAACTCAAATATATATCACGGACCAATAGAAAGAAACAGCAATCAGCTTAGGCTACCGAATATTAACAATTTTTACCAAAAACAAGTGACATAGAGTGCAAAAGGAGCATGAGCAATAAAAATTCTCAGGCGCCATAGAACCCGTCACAACGCACATACAATAAAAAATCAGAAAAGGCAAGTAAAATTAACTTAAACACAACCTAAAACAGTTCAAAGAAACTCTAGACAGCAATCGCGCAAAACAACATTAAACGTGTATCTTCTGAAAGGCCTACCGAGATACGTAAAGACTTTGGACCTACTCAATACACAATAAAAATGACAGAATAAAGATAATAAATATAAAGAAAATTATATAGATAAATAGCCTCTCAACCTCACGTAAACTATAATATATATAATATACTCACATATCCCCTATAGTAGGATGACTGAAAATCCCCCTACGGACATACATCCCATAAATAACCAAAGATCGCCTTATAAAATATACCCTACACCATCTGATGGATTTTATATGCGAAAAAGAGATATCCCAACTGACCTCCCGAAGAATACCCGAAGAATACAAAACCACGAAACTGGCCTTGCCAATCAGTACTGGTTACCTCTCTTAGGATTTAAAATTAACACCCATTAGTAAATATTGAGGCGGGGGAATTTTAAAAAAATAAATGAATAAAAATTAAAAGTGAAAAATATTAGCGCAAACAAAAACAGAAAAAACAAAAAAATGGCTCTGTACGAAAAGAGTCTGACAAGTTCAGAACGTGAAATAATGAACAATAAGTGTATGATTATAGACACAGCCTGAGTAGAAATAGGTATTAACCCAAGTAGCCACATATTGAAGCAATATAGCCACTAAACTAGAGTGAAAAGATGAATGGGGTAATGAGCAGGCACAAAAGCCAGCAGCCACCAAGGAGGGCCTGTATAACATAGGTAACATAGGAATATGAGGTGAATATGAGAATAGGATATCAACCAAGGCTCAAATATAAGAACTACAGATAAGAATATAGATAATACAAGATACAAAGGACTTTTGTTTATTTTTTTTATATTTTTATTATTTTAGTTTTTTGTATTTTATTATTTGTTTTTGTATTTCAGATTATAATTCCCTTGCAAAGTTAGAAACTTTATACGCGCGAGTAGGAGAAACTGAGAGAGTGTATCATTCCATAAGAGAATATAGACAATGGTAAAAGCATATATATAGAATAAGAGATATTATATATTATATATAGATTAATTTAAGATATAGTAAAAAATGAAAATAGAATGATTACAATAAATTAAGAAGAAGTAAATAAAGAAGAAGGAAGGGAAGTAAAGTAAAAGAAAGAAGTAAGAAATAAATTATAAGAAGAAATATTAGAGTAAAGTAAGAAATAATAAATGGAATTAATGAATGTAAGGGTAAAAGAATAAGAAAGTAATATTAAAATAAAGAAGAATAAAAATATAAGATGAACTCGTCAGATAACGCTAGTCGCTGCATATTATAAAAGGATAGTATAGAAAGGCTAATAAATAGGAATATACTATTATACGGGGCAAGGTTATAGTCAGCAACTCAGCGATATATATTAAATGAGATACTATATAAATAGAGTCTTTATTTATATGAATGTATATAGTAGCGAAATATACCTGAACCACAATGAACTAATAATAAGCATACGATGAGGGGTATATACCTAACCAGATACATAAACGTATGAATTATAATAGGAGAAGTAAAAGATAAATAATAGATAAATACTAATAAACTCAGATAATAAATATAATTATAACAAATATGAATATATATACCGAACCGGCTATCATTCTGACGTAACCAAAAGCGGCAAAGAAGAATAAGGGTAACAGTAGAAGTACTCTATGAAAAAAATATGGGAAAAAAAAACGATGGTAAAGGAAGTGAGTGTGAATTTATAATGACTACAGCATAATACAATATAACCAGAGATAAATTATAGGATAATATTATTAAGTTAAGTATGAGTGAATATAAAATAAGTAAGGGAAATAATGATATTAAGGGGAAAGAAGTAAAATAGAAAATATAATAAGATAAATAAGATGAGAGTAGAGATAAAAGAGTAGAGATAGGAGAGATATAATGTAATTATATATATAAGGAAAGATAAGTAATATACAGATATATATAGAAGAATATATATAATAATAGATATAAATATATACAAGATAAAATATATATAATATATATAGTTTACAATTGGTATTTGGAATAGAAACGAAAGTTTCCG
>JABUQX010087049.1:25000-27500 GCA_015478945.1 Trachelipus rathkii
TAATTTACTTAATTTTCTTTGGTGATAAGTTCCCCTGTACCTGATTATATGTGATCTCAACAAGGGCATAAAACATCCAATACCCAAGGAACTTTTAGTCTAATACTCCCGGAATCGTATCGGTAGAATTAGATGCTAAAATGAGGCCAAAAAGATAAAACATTTCAATGATATTGTAATCTATTTAAGTGATACTGCATTTCATTTAAGTGATATTGTAACCTATAATAATAATAATAATAATAATAATAATAATAATAATAATAATAATAATAATAATAATAATAATAATAATAATAATAATAATAATAATAATAATAATAATAATAATAATAATAATATTAACATTATATTAAGAATTTCATTTAATCATAAATTAATCATAATCATAATCGAATTCATATAATAATCATAATCATAATCATAATCATAATATAATAATATACTAATAATAATAATAACTAATAATAATATTAATTTAATTTAAATGAATTTAATTTACATATTAAAAATTTTAATAATAATAATAATAATAATAATAATAATAATAATAATAATAATAATAATAATAATAATAAAAATTAATAACCAACATACTTCTTATATGAGAGCGATTCTCCGAACAAAAACAGGGTCAATTACATAAATGGAAAAACTACCTAGGGATAAAATTCAAGCATTTTAAAAAGAATTCCAAGCTCCTTAGAAGCCGAGCTTGAAAGCATCGTAAGAGGAATCGAAGAATATAATTTGTCTTTTATATTAATGTAGACCAAATATCTTATTATACGTCCAGAAAAAAAACGAAAAGCTATTGTTGGAAGCTGCATAAAGTTAATGGAAGCTAACGCCGGTGTTTTTTTTTGTTTTTTGCCGGCTGAAACTCTTTGGCTCTCGGTGGATCATTTTAAAATTTCTCGTCGTATATATATATATACAGTATATATTTATATATATATATATAGTATATCTTATATTATATATAATATATATATATTATATATTAATATATTATATATATATATATATATTATTATTATATATATATATATATATATATTGCGGAGTTTTCCACCGGCAGTGTAGCTGGTATGCCGCGACATCCTGGGTGAGTGTAGTATATATATATATATATAATATTATATATAATATGATATATATATATCATATATATATTATAGATACTATATATATATATATAATATATATATATATATATATAAATATTATATGATTAATATATATATATATGCAGCATCCGAAGAGTTCAGGCATGTAACTAGAAAACTATAACACCTACAGAAATAAATAACATTTTGATTCAGCAAAGTAATTTCATCGAAGAACTTAAAAAAAATTATATTTTATTCTAATATTTATTAATAGCACCTTAAATATTAGTATAATCTTACAGCACTGTACGCTCTGATTGACCTTGAAAACCTGCATTAGTTCTAGAAAAGCAAAGGCTGCCAAATACCATTTTTATTTACGCTTTGGAGAAAATGTTATTTTTTTCTTTTTATATCCTTTTAGGGGGTTCGAGCCGAGACGGGAGGGCAGAGGGGACGAAGTCCCCACCGTCGCCCCGGTAGGCCGAGAAAACCCGCGACTCTCTCCATCGTTCTTGTTTACCCGTGGGTATTCGTTAGTTTTAAAAAAAAAATCAACATTTGGCACCCTTTGCGTGCTCACTCGGAGTAAGCGGCATCTTCGAATTCTCAAAAAACTATTTTTCAACATTTTTAACAATTAAATTTTTTAAAAAGTTATTTTTTTAAATTTTTTTTTTAAATTTCCGGGGTAAAATGTCTCCTGATTATTAAAATGATATTTATTTTCGTGTAGCTGTTATAGTTTCTTAGTTACATGCATGTTGCTTCGGATTGGTGCACACATCACATTATAAATTTGTGATATATAGTATTATATATATTTTTGTATATGTGTCATATATAATATATTTATATATATATCATATATATATATTGATATATATATTTATATATATATATATATATATATATATTATATACTATATATATAGATATATAATATATATAATATATATTACGCGAGTTTTTCCACCCGCGGTGTAGCTTGGTATGACGCGCAGGGCTGCGGAGCCGGAGCCGGATCGGGAGCCGGAGCCGTGGGCCGCAAGGTTTTTGGGTGCGAAGCCGGGCCGGAGCCGGAGGCAAAACTTTTTGAGGAGACTGAGCCGGAGCTGGAGCCGGAGGCGAAATTTTGGGGGATCTGGAGCCGGAGCCGGAGTCGGAGGCGAAATTTTTCAGGGAGACTGAGCCGGAGCCGGAGTCGGAGCCGCAAAAAAAGAGGCTGCTCCGGCTCCGGCAAATACAAAATTAAATAATTATTAATTTTATTACTACAGGTGTTATATATATATATATGATAATTATTATATATATTTATATATACTATATATATATATATTATATATATATATATATATATATATATTTATATCTATATATATATA
>JABUQX010087049.1:30000-33146 GCA_015478945.1 Trachelipus rathkii
TAAAATAGTTCTAGAAGAAAAATAAACAAAAAAATAAGCTTAAAAATTGCATAAAGGGACGCTTTGTGCATTTAAAAATGGATGCTTACACATGGGCAAAGCTAAATTATTTTGTCAATAATTTTATATATGTGGACGATGATAAAAACAATATTTCTAAATCGTTAGCAGTAAAAGAAAAAAATACTCACCATTTCAGCGAATATATTCAAGAATTTGTTACTGACATCTTAAAAAATTCGAAATAACAAGAGACAAGTAATTAGCTTAGTACGGGATAACGCATCAAACATGATCAATTCAATTCAAAAATTAAATAAGGCACAAGAAGTAATATTTGTTTTCAGAATGAACTTGATAAAACTAAAAAAGATTATGTTCCGATGACGTTAACATGCACACATGAGATGTGAGGTTCTACTTTGCAGTTAGCAGTTGCGTGATTGGTCTCCACAATACCTCACAGAGCAAATTTATAAGCTGGCGAGACAAATAGCAAAAGCAGTACGTACCCCAAAATTAATGGAAGTTCTAAAGAATCAAGTTGCAAAAGTGGCAATCTTAGGTCAAGAGACAAGATGGGGAAGTACATGTCTTATGCTCTAAAGGCTTCTGCAACTAAAAGATTATAGTAGTATGATGGCTGCCGGTACTTCTGAACTTTCTCTCTCCGACTGTCAGTGGGAACAAATCGAAACACTCGAAGAATTATTAAAACACCCATACTTTACAACAAAAAATATTCAATCAGAAGACTTGACTGCAGGAAAATTTTTATAGAGAACGGATTTTAGCAAATCACAAATAAATTCCATGAAAAGAAGGGAAAGAATGTTAACTTAAAAAATTAAATATTTTTGTCGACAATCTTTGTTAAGAATCTTTCCCAGAACTGAAGATCTGATATTTAAAGCTAGGAGTGCTCTTTGTGAACTAGGACTTAAAATGAATAACGCTATTGAACAGAAATCTGGGCCGGAGTCAGATAGTTCAGGGTTTTCAAGAATCCTCCCTTGTAGAATTTTGTCAGAGAAAGATGAAAAAGTAAAATTTGCCAGATAATGGGAAAATTGGAGCATGCAGAAAAGCGATTGAAAAAAGACAAAAAGACAATCTACTAGTAAAAGACTTTCAACCTAAATATCTTCTAGAAAAAAAAGGTAGAATTCCATAAGTCATTAGATGGAAATAATGAAATGACCGGAAAATCAAAGTGTGTTTATCAGTTAAAGAGGCAAATCAATTCTATCCTAAAATTTTTGCAAGATGCCTCTTGCACAATTACAGCTTTGCCTCCTATTCAAATGAAATGTGAGAGCTTATTTTCTGCTTTAAATATAAATAAATCGGATCTAAGGACATCGTTAAAAGGAGGATTTTATTCATGGTTTTATTTTTAAAGAACAATTGTTTTGAATAAATTTATATTACATATGGTCGGGCTGTTCAAGAGAAAATTTTTAAAAGTTAGGAAGAAAGTGAAATATATATATATATATATTTATATAATATATTATATATAATATATATATATAGATATATCTATATATATATATATATATATATATAATATATATTATTATATATATATATATATATATTATATATATATATTGCATTATATAAAATCTGTTTTGAATTAAATTATTTATATATGTTCAGGCTCATAGTTCAACGAGGAATTATTTTAAACTTTTAAGATGAATCTAAAATATGATTTTTTTCTTTTTAGGAAAAAAAAATAATAAAATTATATTACGTAACTGTACAGGCAGTTCATCGTTCAAAGAGGAATTATATTAAAATTTAGGAAGAAAGTGAAGATTCCTTTTCTGTATTTCTTAAAATTCTTATTTTCTATAAAATATTCTAAGTTTTAAATTCTAAGCTAATAAAGATGTCATTAACAAACATTTAATTTCATCATACACTCAAAATTTTGTATCAGAATTAAGGATTTCATGACTGTAAATGGAGAAAGAATTATAACTAGGGGTCGGAGCCGGAGCCGGAGTCGGGAGCCGAACAATTCTAAAATGCTGGAGCCGGAGCCGGAGTCGGAGCCGGGTAATTTTAAAATGCTGGAGCGAAGCCGGAGCCGGAGTCGGAGCCGCCAAAATTTTTAAATGCTGGAGCCGGAGCCGGAGGTGGATCCTGGGTAACTCAAATGCTGAGCCGGAGCCGGAGTCGGAGCCGGAAAAAAATTTGCCGGCTCCGCAGCCCTGTGACCGCGGCACTCCCGGTGTGTTAGCAAGTCTTCAAAAATTATAGTTTTGCTTTATGCCAAAGGGTTCGCAACTAATATATATATATATATATATATATATATATATATACTATCTATATATAGGTTAATATATATATATATATATATATATATATATATATATATATATATAGTATATATATATATTATTAATATATATATAATATTATATATATAGTATATATATTTATAGTATATATATATTATATTATATATATATATATATATATTTATATATCAGATAAATTTAACCTTTCATATACAGTAGGCTAAACCATTATTATTGCCAAGATAATGATCTTATTTTATAATTATAGATCTTATTATATAATTATAGGCCTATGAGAATCTCCTTCAAGCAAATAAAATTAAAAATATGAAATTAAATACAAAAAACTTTTTTAAAAATGCAATCCAAGCCTTTCGCACCATGACGAGCTGTCATCTTCAGCGAACGAACTTAAAAACGAAAAGATTGGGAATGAATATGGTTCTTTTCCTTAATAATGGTCCTCTTCTTCTTGTCCGTCAAACTGGTAAAATGGAAGAATGAACAGACTATGTTCCAGGTTAATAGTTTTAAATGTTTTTAAAATTACCAAACTTTTTAAATGGAAATTGGTAAAGTTATCAATATGGAAAAAAATCACATTGATTTTTTTTAAAAAAAAATGACTCAATGATTTTCTTGTTTAGTGTATTTTTGATGGGTTATAGCTAATTTATGAGATCTGTGTTAATTAAGATGGTTGTTTATCGTTTCTGTGTATGATTAAAGATGAAGAAGAATTGCTATGTTTTTTAAATCGTGTGTATGATGATATATTCTTTATCCAGGTTATTGTTTCGCCTATGTAAGTTTGTCGCAATTTGAGCAAGG
>JABUQX010087050.1:0-20000 GCA_015478945.1 Trachelipus rathkii
TAACAAAATGGATATCATTCTAAGACAGTTAAAGGAATAAATCGATTTCTTCTTATATGTATTTTATCTCAACGCTCATTTTACACACCTTTGCAAACACTGTACTTATCAAAATTCCTCTCAAAACTTTTTTATTTACTATCAGGTATTATTCTGTCACAATCAACATAAGCCAATCATTTCGCATATAATCAGGAAGGATGAGTACTTACCTTCACCTACTTCATTCTATTATTCCTCCCTAGCTACACTTCCACCTGCCACTATATATCATTCAATTCTTTTCATAATCCATCCACGTACAAGTTAACTGAATATAGAAGAAAAAAAGTACTAATCCATAAAATCTACTTGATAGATAAACTTACGGCTATTAATATAAAAATATACTATAAATATTCAAGCTCATGCATATTAATTTTTATATAAGAAACATGATCACTCCATTGATTGCCTATACATATATATTATATATATTATATATATATAGGGTTTCACTATCCATTTATACAGTATCATCTAACTAAATACAACAATATATCTTAATCTACCTATATCCTTACATTATATATAGTCCTTACATTATATATTATATATATATAGTACTGTATTAGGCTAAATATATATACATATACAGAGAGAGAGAGAGAGAGAGAGAGAGAGAGAGATGAGAGAGAGAGAGAGCAGCAGAGCAGAAAGAGACACATATAATATCATATTTTTTATCACTTATCATACGTCGGTTTATCTAATTACTTCTGTTCAATTCCAGTCATCGTCACAATGCTATCCGTCATCTCAATCTTAACAATTGACTCCAACATACTTCAGGCAAAAATTTGCTCTAAATCCGTCAAAAACCACCGCTCATCGTCATCTCGAGGACATAAAATTTCAAATCTTGTCCTTGTGTCTCTTCACCAGTCGCCTTATCATTCAGAATTGAACGCCACTCTTTCCTCGAATCAAAATCCCAGCAATTACTCCTACCATCACTTAGAAATAATACTAATTCTACCCTATATAATTCCTTACTAAGTTCATTAATTAGTCTTTTATACTCACTAATATAAGGGTCATCATTACTGTCTACTATTATAATCTCTTTTACAATATATATATCTACCTCTAACACTATTTCTACTACACTATATGCTATTGCTACACAACTATCCAATTCTATATCATTCAGCACCATCTAGCCTCTGGTTCTTGTAATTTCAAGTAATACTGACGAGTTATAATTTCTATCTATATAGCTATACTAGAATTTATACTATAATATTCTTCAACTTTCATTCACTCAATACTACTTCATATATATCTTCTGTTAACTATATTTAACCTTCTTAGTACAATAATACCTATTCTTTTTGACACTATTCAAATAATAATCTAACGACTCACACGTCGTTTCTTTAGAAGATGGTCACATTACATTATACTCGTAAAATACTATCAATAGCCGGAAGAAGTAGAAAAAGGGACATACACATTCGTTTGGAGACTTAAAAAAAGTCAACACAATGCGGCTGCTGGTAAATACTGCTTGTTCTGTTAAGGTACAGACCACAATGTTGAACAAATAACAAAATTAAAAAAAGAATAAATAGCCTAGATAATGGAAACAAGGAATCAGAACATTTCTGTTTCCAATATCTTTAATCAGTCTAAGAGTATTGTTTAATAACCTATATTTATCATCGTGACTTTCCCAAAGTATAGTCTAATTAACAATAAACCTTTTATTACTTATATTGATTAAAATATCTGAGCATATTTTATATATACTTATTATATTTTTATATTAATATTTTTCTATATTACATAGTATAAAGTTAATATAAAATAGCCATAATTTGTATATTAATCATATAAGTAACTATCCAAGCTACTTTTAACATATTATATATATATTAATTACTATAGGATATTAAATATTATCTTTACTAATAGTAAATGACAACATTATGTCAACAATTTTAATTTATTCTAAATTATATATATATAAGTTTATATATATTTTAAACTTATATGTAATGATTGAGTTACATAAATTGCATATTAATAGGAAGATCTTTATATATAATCTGGTATTCATTCATGTATATATATATAGACATATTTTTTTATTATTAATTTATTAATCTATTATTTTATTTATTTTTTAACTTAAAGAATTCATCAAAGTTGAGTATATACCGTCACTACGTAATTTAGTCAAGGTCAGTTATCTGATTGAATTCTCACCATGGCATGCTTTAATTATGTAATTATTTCGGGGATGTGACTATCGGGGTATCAGATTGATCAGACAGTAAGATATCCTAATCATATCTCATAATAACTTACAATAAGTTCATAACCTTAGGAATATTGGAATAATCTATTGATTGTATAATGCTAGGAAAATATTATTATTGATTTATTGAAAATTGTAAAAATAAATATAATTTAACATAATATATAAACTATCATATAATTGACCAAATAATAGAGATATACAATTTTTTTTGGAATCCTGTAAACATTTCAGTCTTAGAGAAATGTAAATATTATTATATAATTAATATATATTATATTATATTAATATTATATATTTAATTATATTTAATTATATTAATTTAATTATTATTTATATTATTTCATTATATAATTACTATTATACTTATATATATTATTATATTATATTATTATCTTAATTAAATTTATTAAATTAGATTAATTTATTAATTCATTAATTATATTATTGTTATAATTTATATTATTATAATTATATATATATTATTATTATTATTATATATATATATATATATTGTTAATAATTATAGTACTAAATTATTATTATTATTCTTATTATTGATTATTATTATGTTTTTAATTATTATATATCTATTATTATATATATATTCGATTATTTTATTCATTCATTATTATTATTATTTTATTATTTCACTTATTATTATTATAGTAGATTTATTAATATCGGATACTATTATTATCACGTATTAAAATTATATATTAGACTTTCTTATGTAATATATGTTTATTAATTATTTTTTTTATATACTTATTTATATGATATTTCCGCACCTCACAATATGGAGTATAATTATTCCGCACTCGATGGCATGTGAATGTCGGAGGGTTCTTCTATTTACGGTCAATTACCGGAGGAACTAACGATGAGTTAGTGTAACTTATACTTTCTATCTCCCTAATCCTATCTTGGGGAGTTGGTCCCCGGTTATCCACCCTTTGATCTTTTGAGTTAATATGGGTAGTATCGCGGGAGTTGATTATTCCTCATTCCCTACCTACTACGGGAGGTTAATTTAATATGATTGAAACGTTCCCCCCTGTTCCTCTATTCTCGTTGTTCTCTGAGCCCCTACAATCTAGCTGGTATGTAATACCTATATCTACTTAATAATTATATAATTATTAAACATTATATTATTATTATTATTATTTATTATTACTTAGTTATTTATTTTATTAATATTATTATTAATTATTATTATATTATTATTATTATTATATTAGTAGTAGTAGTACGTAGAGTAGTAGTAGTAGTAGATAAGTCCAGTAGTATGTAGTAGTAGTAGTAGTATTTTTATTATTATATATTATTTATATTATATTATTGTATATTATTATTATTATTATTATATATAATATATATTATTATTAAGTTATTATTATTTATTATTAATTATTATTTTATTATTATATTAGTTACTTATGTTGTTAGACTTTATTATTATTTATAATTTTGGGATATGATACATTATATAAACATGGTTCTCCTGAATGATTTATTATTACGTACTTAATATATTATATTTAATATATATTATTATTATATTAAATTAACTTCTTTAATAATTATTAATAAAATTTTGATTTATTAGTGAATTAATATTTATATATAAATTTAATTAATTTTATAGTTCATTTAATATACTGTTTGATAGTCACTGGATGGTTATAGGAATTCTCTGGACTCACCTATTGTAAATTAATTCTTACTATAAACTTTTTTTCATATTTTTCTACTAAAATTTTTATACAGTGTTCTTTGAATATTGTATTTAATATTTATCTTTATTTTCCACTCTAGTTCGAGGATTTGTAGTTTTATTTTATGTATATTTTTTTTTTTTACAATTTTCACCTAACAATAATTTTATCCTAGGTATTTCACATACTATTATGATATTTATTATTACCTTTTTCTCTTGTAGCTATTGTATTGCTATTTTTTTGATGTATTATATCTGTGTATATTTTGTTGTATCATCGATTGTAGGTCTGCGGCCAAGATTATATTGATACTTCTATAATTAGTTATTATATATATATGGTTATGTGTCAATGTATATTAATTCTTTCCTTATGATTATATTTCCAAATTTTTGACTCATTGGTTATTGTTTATTGTTATTTATAGTTATTTGAGTATATTCGTTATTGTATATATTGATTATATTAGTATATTGTTATATTAGTCATTATTTTATATCATTATTATATTATAATTATTATTTATTATATTACATTATATTTTATATTACATTTTATTTAATATATATATTATTCTTATATTATCTAATATATGATATTATGATTATTTATACTATTATTATTATTTTATATTAATTATTATTATTTTTATTTTATTATTATATATAGCTTACATATTTATTTATATATTCTTTTTTTTATGATATATAATCCATTATTAAAATTATTTAATTTAGTGTTAATAATATACCAATTACTCATAATTAGAGTTTAATAATGAGTCTAACTAGATTCTTAGTGAATAAGCATTGGATCGAGGTATTAAGTTATAGTATTGACTTAATTAATTTACAAAAGCTACATGATAAATATAAGGATAAGTAATGTCATCTAGAGTATTAATATAATAGATTCCTGTATTAAACATTTTTAATTAAAGGCGAGAATTTTTCTACTATAGAGTGAGGTTTGTGATTATAGATTCTACGAATGATTCTAATTATTTCTATATATCACTGTCTGTATATATTATAGGGAAATGATCCCTATAATATTTACGATGATGTAGGTATGGAAACACGGTATGAATGTTATTTTGACTCAAATAGTGCAGTTGCCTGGGAAAACAACGATAAATTATACCGAAGAGGAATTGGATACAACACAACGACATTGAGGCAAATTTCCATATGGTAACGGTAATTCAGTACAATAAGGAAAAATGTATAGAAAATATTAAAATATCTCTGGACACCCCAGATTCAAATATATATTTCCTAGCTATCATGAGTACTATATAGAAGGCTAATATACTATAGGTCGGGAAAGATTATTATTTCAAAAGAAAAAAGTGAACCTATTGATGATATTTAAAGTCTTCTGTTATAGTACTTACTCTGTATAAATAACGATTAGTGGTTTAATATTAGCTGCAAATTCATATGTATTTAGTTTATTATTAGGAAACAAACAGAGAAAGGTAAAGTAAAACACCTATAAGTGACATTTAACCGTATGAGTAGTTTTTTGATCTCGAGACCATTCAATTCTAACACTTAAAATAAAACATGAATCTTTCCAAAATATACGAGGCATACTAAATATCTAAACATAAGATTAATCGGTAGAAAGATATATAATATGGTGTATAGAAAAGCTAACGGTTTCAATAGGAAAAAAATTCGAGTAGCATCTACGACAATACACGATAATGACAGTCAGAAGAAAAGGGAGGCCGAATACAGTAGAAAGGCGGCTAATTCCAATTGTTAAAACAATTCGATTATTCTGTTGGAATAAAGCACATAATATATCAGCTAATAACATGGAAAAACCATTAGACTCTAGGTACGAAATTCAAGAACATCTTCTTGTGACCTTGATGGAAAACGATGGCAATTTTCGGAAGTCCTTATATTAAAATATATACGAATTGACATTATGACTGGAGATCACTGGGTCTTTCATGACATAATTTAAAAACTTATGATAGTCTCAGAATTATGCCTATGTATTATTAAAGTACCAGTATCTATCAGTCCAAAATGCTACTAATTCTAGTATCATTTAATGCGCATTCTCACATATCTAACTAGTATAAAACTTGTGCCATAAATATATAATAATTAATAATAGTTAAATTTAATTACCTGGATCTTTATTGATACAATGAGACAGACCGATGTGTTCCTAGAAAGGAAACATCAGTTTTGTGCCGGGACGTCCGTGGCATGTTCTATTACCGAGCAGTTGAATACTCATAAGTGACCTGATCTTCTCCTGATTATCTGGTCACAGATTTTATTGTATGTTTATCGTATCCTCAGTAATATCATTTGATCGAGGGAATAAGTCTTGCAAACATAATAAATTGAAGAAAAAGTAACTGATCTTGTTTTAAATTGAATATAATGAATTAAATCTAAATATAACAGTGGGTAATTGCTATACGTAGTGGCAGCATGCAATAGAGTGCGACTTATCAGTAGGCATTACTTAGAAAGATAATAAAGGAAAAAACAACATTCACCAAAGCTATTTTAATACTCACTGCTTTTTGCATTGCTTAAAATTATGCCTCACAAACGCTTCTTTGCAGCTTCATAATTATTATTCAGAATAATTATTATATATATCTATATTATTGCGATAATAATAATCAGATAAAATGTTTGTACTATCTAATTTATATAATTACTCTTGACAAGTGGGTATAAGAGGACACAAATTGTTTAAGATAAGAATAAATTATAGAATCATTATTCCTAAAAAGTAGCAAGTAAGAGATTAAAAAAGTTTAGCGTGAAAACTTCGCTGGTAATAAAGCCAACGAATAGAATCGTTTTATTATTATAAAGATATTGATAATACCCGATATAATTAGACAGGTTTAGAATACATGATTTAATAGTTATATAATAATATGAAGTATTGCGAGTTATCAGTTCAAAAAAAAAGCTACCTTATCTAAATAATAGTTATTGTTTAGTTGCATTACTTATTTTATGGTTTATTCTCTTTAATTGTTTTTAATTACAGCTATTATAAGTTATTTAACTATGTACTATACTAGTCTTTCAAAACGCAATTGGTCAGACACATACTAGATATCTATTGATTATATATTGGTGAGTTGTGACATATAAAGTGATATATCTTGCATAAAACTCAAACCTGAAGTACCATCACTGAGGATAAAATTGTGAAACTAATTAGATTAATTATCAGCATTAATTTTTTGAGAATGTTAGTTAAAAGCGCTAAATTGAAATCTTAGGCTGGGTATTAATGAAAATTGTCTTGTTACAACTAAAGATTAACAATTTACACAAAAAAAATTACAAAGACCTAACAAAATATCCTATCAAACAATACTAGGACTAGCCGAACTTGACCCAACTATCAATATTATACCTAATTATTCTTTAACCATTTATTATTTTTTGTGCATTTAATATCAGCATTGGAGACGTAGGTTAATTTTAAGGTAATGAGAAATTCAGTAGACAAGTAAGGTATATGCAACATTTATATTAACTTCGAAAACGCCTACTTGAGAAATTATTGAGATGAAAGATTTTCTGAGAACTTGCCCTCCTTCTAGCATACATCCTCCAGAATAATATTTATGACATAATAAACAAAACTGATACGCATGTTTGTATCACTAATCCCAAATTTAACACTCTAATGCTGAATCGGACCTTGTTTTCATTTCTTAATATCCTCCAATGTATGGGCGATTACTATAGCTAATAAATCTATGTCGTATGATGTAGTTTATAGAACATTTATGAGTATCATTATCTGCTTATTGCTTTTTCTATAGAGAATATAGGTCCTACATATTCGTTTTATCGAGATAGAATGTATCCACTATTTTCTCAGCTTATATATGATTATAAAAGTTTCGTGTGAAGAAATTGCTTTTCACTTACTAGACTAATAATAATTCCTAATCATATCCTTCAGCCTTTATATATCACTCCTCATACAAGTCTCATTACCCATTTCATAATACCCACAGAAATCATCCTTTAATTGCTATACTATAACTAATCATACTTTTCACATCTTCATTGCCTATTCTATAATAGTCTTTATCGTTATAATATTTTTAAGTATGGGGCCCTACAAATACTTGTACTAGTACTAGAATAACATTCACTATTTTCTATATATGAGGTATCTAAATCACATTAAGCTATCTTAATTATTATTATTATTATCTAATTTCCTATCAAGTAAAACTGAACTTTTGCCTGCCTCCGAAAATAAATCCTGGATTAACGCCACTGTATATTCTTTTAGTACTATATGAGGTTAAATCTAATATATATAACTATTTATGAGATATTTTAATTATGTATACCCTATATATATATATTTATTATTATATTAATTACTATTATTTATAATTACTGCTCTATTCTACTAAAACCTAACTATATGAATTATAGTACTAACTTTCAAATACTTATATTATATCATATATATGGTTCAGTATAAGTTGTCTAAACAGCTGACATCATGATAACTTAAGAACGGCACGCATAATATTTTTCTTGGCTCAATCAGACACGTAAAACAAATTGCACTATTCTGGAATCAGCGCGAATTCTAAGAGGGGTCAGCATTCCCAATCTATTCTATATTTTATCGCTATGATTAATTTATTTTATCTCTATTCTGTTCGTGATGAGAATTATAACACACCGAGGCTGAAGGATTTACATCTAAGCAAATTGATTTATCAGATAATATTTAATCATCCTTATAATGTCCAAGTTATCACTGCCACGCGACAACATGCATCAACTTTTATCAACAGACTTCAGAAAATCTAGACATATTAATAACTCGTGAAGCTCTAATATACTCATTCTCCTCTACTCTCTAGAGGTGGCCACTGTATTTTGGTATATTTTGATCACTATATCTTTAGATTGCTTCTTTTTCTAAATTTTCTGATTTATGTTCATATATTTCAAAAGGTATAATATTTTCGAGCATAATAAATATTATTCTGCACGGCACAACAATAGAGTATAACCCGATTTTAGAGTTTTCTCAAGGAGCAGAGTAATCATAGTGTATTAAGACACCGCACGAACATCTTAAACTTTTGTGCAACTTATGTCAAGCCAGTGGTTAGACAAATAATTTTTTATTTTCGCTTAGAGTTATATTATATAAGTGAATAGGCATAGGTGTTAAAGGTCAACATCTCTCTTGTTTAATTTACACAACGGACAACCATAGGTAAACTCCGCATAATGAGAGTCTGGCTCATAGAAGATTGTGTGTGGTCATACTCGAGCCTCCCGTGGACGACGGGGAGGGACTTCGTCCCCTCTTCGCCACCCGATCGGCTCGAGCCCCTAATTGGATATTCAACCTTACTAATTTCTAAAAACTTTCCTCTCCGCATAAATAAATCAAATAAAAATAAAAAACAAAAAAAAAAAAAATTCAAAACACCTCCTTAGCAATCAATTCCGCTCTGCAGGGGCGCAACACATGTCACAATTTGTTTATATCTCTTGTTAGTACGTGCCGTTACTCGAGTTACATGAAGTCAAGCTTATATAGACACTCATACCATACTATATATATATATATTAAATATTTAAATTGAGATAAAGATATAGACATAGTAGGCAATTTTTTACACTAATTCTCTCTATAATTTTCAATACTTATATCTCTCCATAATACTTATATAGTATAGCTCCTTCCTGGTCCTATGCGGTTTTTTCTGGTCATATATATATCGATATATACTAGGTGATATATATACTAATATACTATAGTTATAAGGATGGGGCGAATGTTTAGAGGCGGCCTACCGATGTCGCGCCGTTCGATTCTCGCCAGGTGGCGTAAAGAGGGATGAGACCTCTTTAAGGAG
Source organism: Trachelipus rathkii (assembly GCA_015478945.1). NCBI lineage: Eukaryota > Metazoa > Arthropoda > Malacostraca > Isopoda > Trachelipodidae > Trachelipus > Trachelipus rathkii. The sequence goes on from JABUQX010087050.1 coordinate 9,938, forward strand.
CAGCGCTTTATGTCTGACCGTAAGATATTTCAGGGCTTTAACATGTACCCTACAAAGTAGGGGCAGGATGGCTAGATGGAGTCTGAGAGAACTGCAGACAGGAGGACATGTGCCTCAAGTTCCATAGGTGCTCGAGCAAGTACTTACTTCTGCTCTCACTAAGAAAATCATGCTTCGCGATTTTGCCGAGTAGCTAGTTCGCTGAGTCTATAATATGACCAGTCGAAGCGATCAGACGAGCGTGATAAGAGGCTGTACCGAGAAGACACGGAAAATACCTATACAGATAGAGGTCTTATGACGTAGAGTCCATTATCTGACTAGCTGTTGGAGCACTGCAGATATGCGGTCACAGAGGAGGAGGACTGAGATATGGATGTGGAGCTGATTGCACTGGATTTAGGACACAGTTGCAAGATCCGGATAATCTTGAGCGGAGGGCTCTTTTCAGATATACAGAAATCGAAGAGATGAGGCTGCGCAAAGCACCAGAACAATCTCATTGAGAGACTATTCCTATATACGATGATAACCAGTGCAGATGGCTTAGAGCTGTGAGCCATTCCAGACATAGAGCGGCTGTCTAGGAGAGTTTGATTACATTCTATCGGATCTTGGCGACACTAACTGGCATCAGATGATGGAGTCAGGAGGTTGTCTGAAACCATGGTTGACTTCCAGACACTAGAAATGGATCAGATTCTTCTGCTCCTAGATTTTCGACTCAACATATGGAAACACATGGGTGAATCTCGCTTTGTATGTACAGGGTATGGCATTCGTGGAACATTCACAGGTCCACAAGAACTATGATAGCTAAGAAATGAGAGTCTCTCTATCTCTCCAGGATCTGTCACGCTGAAATTAAATAATATGGCATCACATTATGTGATTACGATCGGAAGAATTACGGTGATCAAGCGGGAGACTTACAATGGACATTGAACGATGTACTATCACACAGAGAGAGATGTTGGGAGGACGTGTTCGATAGGGAGGCTTGCTACATTAGCGTTCGGCGAAAGAATAATAGCTCCGCGTAGAAGGAGTTTATTATGTATTGAGTTTTGAACAGAATCGTAATGCAACACGATGTGTCATTGACCCAAAACACCGCCCTCTGTTCACGATTCAACAGCAATAGAGCATATACTGCTCATTAAAGTGTGATACAAATGGTATCTAGCGAGATGGACGTTACGACACACGTGCGAAAGTACTTATTGTGAAAGAGAACTACTCGATTCACGATCTTAAGATCACGAGAACAAAGGATATCACAAAGTGCAAGATTGATTTAGCAGCATGTAAAGAGTGTCTAAACTACCCTGTGCGTCTGCAGAGAGTTATGCGGCACTCAATCCATAAATTGGGTATTGTGTGGTTCGAGGATCTAGAATCTGAGAAACACGCATGATACTTATTAATACAATGAATCTATCCTATAGGGCAGAAAGATGAGACGCAAGCTGAGAGGATCTGTATATATGAACTTCGGATCTATATATAGAGACATCAAAATGATGATGAGAAGAACTATCAGCCGCAAATAAGAAACAATAGGTCAGCAGAATAGAGGTGACCTAGGGTCGTGTTACGAAGAAGTGCTGGAACTAGAGCGATTATTTATACTAGTGCAAGTTGAGTTGCTAAGAAGCGCCACGCATAAGTGATGTATCTCGGGAATAGGATATATATTGGCTGGGAGGAAGAGCAAAAGTACATGTATATTAAAGGAAACCATGATAAGGAGCAGAACGTGGTTGAAAAGACTCTTGCGTGGCTGTAAATGGAGAGGGCATGCACGTTCTAGTACGAGTATAATCGGCATATAAAAAGACGATCGAGTTGTGAGTGGAGAGAGCAGAGAGGAATGTATGGGCACTAGTGACATGCTTACGGCGACGACGTCTGATAGAGTAACAGGATGCGCACCCACAATCGCGATAATTACGCTCGCTAACTCTCTGGAAAAACTATACTCGGAAACGTAGTTTGCTGTAAGTATATGGTCACTAGTGACAGTTCGTAAGATTATATGCATTGTCGCGTCGTGTTTTCTATCTAATCGAGCCTTAAGAATGAGCAGAAATTGATCTGACACGGAAAGTCGGCACTCGATGCTCATAATATGCGTTTGCTGGCATTATATTGGAGTCCTAGGTATAGTAAATCACAATACGCGAAGCGAGATTGTACGAGAGACTTGTGATGGCGCTAATATTCGATGTATTCTGTAGCATGTAGCTGAGGTGCGTTGTCGCGAGAGGTAGAGAGATCTGTAACGCACTCTTGCGACTCTTGTCTGAGAGGACATGTATGAGAATCGCATAGTCGAGCCGAGTTTGATTGGGAGGATGACTCGGATCCCTTTACAGGATGCGAGTGATGAAACACATATGCTCAATGTTGCAGATTTCGCATACTAAGGTACTCGATTATAGCCTTGAAATGTGTACGGAGGGTAAAGAGTAAGTGACACTCATCGGTTGCCTTGAGGTACGATGCTTGACGGGAATATGCTATAGTCTTCGCAAAGGACAATGAGACGGATGCTAAATCTGATGATATCGAGATAAGATAATCTTTCCGATTGGAGGTAGATGATGCTCAACGTCGTGCTTGTAGGTGCAAATGGACTTTGAGCAAACAAATTGCCCTCATAAATATACCATATCTACAAATACACTCACCGGATGCTAGAATAAACACAGCATATGTTTGGATAACTATAACTGATGGGGGATCCTACTAATTAATGTCTGTACCCTGCTGAAGTCTATGAATGATATTAAGAGAGAAGGCTGCAGAGAGATAGGTGGTGAAACACAAGCTAGAAGCAGTGGCTAAACGTGGTTCAAACCGGGGAGATCGCTATACGATCTGGTGTTCGCTTGAAAATGATCGTGAAAAGAATTGGGAAAATAGCACTGTGCAGCTTTTTAGTACCCTAGAAAAGGCTTTTGATAGAGCGCCAAGGGAGTTGTGTTATTGTGGCGGGAACTGAGAAGAATAGAATTGGATATTATCCCTCGTGAAAATTTGAGATTTAAATAAGCAGTTCAACACTTTGGCACAGTCACATATGTACGATACAGCAAACAATACAAGAGAAACTATGCACTCGTGATATAATCCGGTGGCAAGGAGAAAACATTTAAATAGCGGTCATCACTAGTAGTGAGTAGCTAAGGGAAGCACGTGACTCTATCCTCAGAGGAGTTTATTTTTGTTTATGATACTCATGGAGGACGAAGAAGGGGAGTAACTAGTATGGTGATACATATGCGTCTGCCAGAGAAATGGCTATGTATCTGTTTGGATCACGATGTGGATGGATCTTGGTTGAGTCTTGTTTGCACAAAACTAAGAGAGACTTGCAGAATTTCTGAAGGTCTATAGGTACAGAAGATTTAAAAGGACAAGGGGTAGCAGGACACTAATACCGAGAAGATACACGACAGCGTGTATTAGTCTAATCAGATCGGAGGTGGTGAGTTGTTCTGGGAGCATGAGTTGAAAGATAAGTAGAAGGGCCTTGAGACAAGAGGCGAGCTTTTAATATTCTGGGGTGCTACCTATGTCGCAGAGAACTATACGATATAATGCTGGAGATAATCAAAGCAGAGATGAATTGTGAAATATATTAAAAGAGGGCACCGCAAAAGGGCTTATAAAAGTAGCAATAGATTGTTTACCATTGTCTGAAGGAAAGAACATTTCCAGACAAGCTTTCATAGATGGTGCATGTACACCAAGTACACCCTGAGGCCAATACTTGATCGTATGTGGACATGAAGTCGCTGAGGCTCTTAATGCTAGAGCAAATAGCAAGTTGGGAGCATGCATTGCGATAGGCCGTGTTTTGGTGACTGATTAGAGGAGTAACAACAAGACGTAATCAGGATAGAGTAAGATTGAGGAGCGCTAGAGCGATTTCGGCGCGTGAAAGCGTGGTAAGCTTGAGCGGAGAGACGGACAGCTGCGATGGTACGTTATTAACAGTTAAGAAGGTATGGCAGGAGCAATCGAGTGCCCAGAAACATATCTGGAATGTGATTATCGACGCAGGGATGGATGAAAGAAGTGTGGGGAAGAACCTAAAGTTAGATCGAGCGACAACGGAGCGTGGCTAATGCATAAAGAGAAAGGAAACTCCAGGAATGTGGATCGCGCGTCTGCGATTGTGGATGGACAGAAGACGTTGGAGAAGTTTCGTGGCAGAGGAGACAACCTGACAGATGCAGTGCTATCGTCACAGGAGATTGATGAGAAAGCGAGTGAAGAACTACTATTATATTAATAATTCACCTCTACTCTACGTTATGTATACATAGCCCATATATTATATCCTAGTATACGATACTCCATTACTATAGTATAGCACAAGGTATAGGTATCGTACTGTGTCTAGTCATACACTACACGTAGTATTTTTGTTAGAGTGGATTACTTTGGATATTTAATATATCATATTACAAGCTTATATATGATATATTATAACGGAGCTGAGTCACGAGTGAATGCTTTCACTTGATTTATAAACTCTTACTTTAACATCTGGAGCATAAATATGATACTCAGGCAGTAAAAAAAAATGAAAAATCACTAACTTTAGTTTAGGTATAATCTTTCCTACTAAATAGTTTTGACTTGTAGGTTATTTTAGCGTTTGTGATATTTTAAAATCACATCCTATCTCTGACCTAAAAAGAAACTAACATTGGTAAGGATTCGACATATCCGCGGATTCGGATCGAATCTCCGAATTCAAGCTTTTTACAATGGATTCCGGATTCGGATTTCTCGAGAGGTGTCGCAGAATTCGGTTACTGACACAACACAAAGGATGGCGGATGTCGCGAGAATTCGAAATCCACAGTGCTCGATCCGGATCATCGGATTTGGCATCGAAACATTTCCAGCACACGCGTCCTTGCACCGCTGGAATTTCAGATTCGATATTGCAAAGTGCCGTCGGATTACTCGAGCAAACACCACACAATCAACTGAAATGTAATATATCACCTAAACTATATATATAATATAATATATATATATTATTATATATATATATATATATATATAATATATATATATATATATATTATATAATATATACCCATACATAATATAACACCATTATAGAGATAAATGATTAAACTATTATCTTTCATTACAGCCTATTATTATATTATAGTGGATATATAACTATATTATATATATCAAATCATATGGGGGAGAAAATAATCTTAAAATATAGTATTATTATGAGATTAATAGTAGCAAAAATTATCTTTACGTATTAAAATTAGATAATTGTATCTATTTTTGAAATAATCCTAAATATATAAATATTATGGGCCCTTATAAAAATTGATATAGATTTAAAAAAAAAATATATAAAGTAAATTATATATAATATATATCAAATTAGAATTTAAATATTGCTTATAAAATGTCTTTGAAGCTGTAATGCTATAAATTATATTAACAATCACATAAAAAAACATAGCTATGATATTTTTTATTAAAAGTGGTTTTTTTATTGCACTCCAGCCTGAGGGTGGTTCTCATACACACTGAGTTATTATCTAAGTTTGAACAAGGTGTCTAGTCTAAGGCTTTTTGACTTGTTTTTAAACTTCCTACTTATATATAGTCTATATCCTCGCAATTCTTACTATTTATCTACCGAGACCGATGAAGAGACTGGTGTAGAGATGAGAGAGGAGGCACTGACGCACGTACGTAAAGAAGCATGGATTAGTAAGACAATTGGTACTATTGATGTTCATGAGTTCAATATCGAGAATATTCTATTCTTTATGAAAACTCTATCGAGTCTCTGATCCAACAGGCTAATATACTGGTGCCGAAAATAGAATATTTGAATTAGATAATTATTCCAGCGCAGAGAGATACTACCTGAGAGAGCAAGTATTAATATACGGTGATATTTCAATATAGGTAATAATATTATACGATATTAATATTACATCTTTACTGGATATAGAAATCTACTTTTTGTAGAGTAATATATTTCAATTATTTAAGTCTTATTATTATTATAAGAATTTATTATATATACTAAATATTCGAACTTGACATATTAGCAGAAAAGACAAAATTAAGAAATAAAATCTATTATATTTTTAGAAATAATATCGATTTTTAGTATTTTATAGTGTAAATGGAAAGATGTATGAGAGACTAACTAAATGTATAAAATATAGAAACAAAATATTAATATAACATTAGTTAAAAGCCACTATACGTTATGAGTATAAAATATTTAATAATCTATTAAAATTAATATAAGTATGATTTAATTATTCAATAAATAATAAATAAGTAATAATTAAATAATAAATACAATAATAATAATAATATAATATATAATAATAATCATATTGTAGGTTTTTTTCAAAGTGTTTCTCCATTAAAATAACAGTTTTCCTTTCAAGGAAAGAATTTGCCGAAATCATTTTAAGCTTGATTTCATATATTGCGTACTTTATAACATATATATTTCTAAAGTAAGAACTTTAATTGACTTATTTTTTAAAAAGAGTATTTATTATTGTATTCATTGATTTCTATAATTTTATGAATTTATCATTTCTTTAATAATTTACTATATATCAGAAGTCCGAAGTTTGAACGAATTTTAAAGTACTTATGCTTTAATATGAGAAACAACTTCGCTCAAATAGTTCCTTCAGCGACAAATCTATAGATGAGGCTAGCATGTTAATATCACTTATTTGCATGTTTTGGCGCAATTGGATTGGCGAGGAGATGTGAACATTGTGCCGCATGCCGACAAATTTACAGATTACTTGGCCATGTTATATTAATATTAATTCATTGAAATTGATCCGCTTTTTCTTCAAGCGGCCATTTATATTATACCCTATATATATATAATATTATATATATATATATATATATATATATAATATATTTTATATATATATATATATATAATAATATAATATCGTATATATATATATATATATATTAATATATATTATATATATTATAATATATATATATAGTATATATATATCTATATAATATATATTATATAATGAAAATGAATAATCAATCAATTTGAAAAAAGAATTGGATTTATTTTTTATCTCAATCTGGTCATTCATCTGCCCGCATCAATAGATGACTGGCCGCTTCGCCACCGATCATATATATATATACTATATATATTATATATTATATTATATATATATATATATATATATATATAATATTATATAATATATATATATAATATATATATATATTATATTATATATATATATATATTATATCATTAAATATATATATAGTATATAATATATATATATATATATATATATATATATATATATATATATAATATATTATTATTAATATATATATATCATATATATAATATATATATATTATGTTATATATATATTATATATATATTATATAGTATAATATATATATATATATATATATATATATAATATATGTATATATTTATATATATATTATCATCTATATATATGTATTATATAAATATATATATATATATAATATAATATATATATATATATATATATATATATGCGGACACATTATATATTATATATAATATATATTATATATATATACTATATATATATATATATATTAATATATAATATTTATATATATATATATATATATATATATATATATATATAATAAATGTTGAAGGCTATGTAATTAAAATATAATTATGAGATTAGAATTTTGGCTCCAATGATTTTGATTGTGTTTAAATTATGAATCAGGAAGAGATTAAACAACCTTTTCTAGAATAATTTTACCGAGTAATAGAATTTTTCACTTTAGAAAAAAAGTAAATTTAAAATTTTAAAAGAAGGTAGACATTGAGAAGGAAAAAATTAAACTGTATAATAGTACTATAAATCACAAATGAAAAATATCATTTTATATTTGAGTCAGTGAACAGGACCCACTACGTCTCAAAAAGAAGCGGCCACACTGAGCTGAAAAATCAGCACCATGAGAGGGCCCGGGCAAATACAAGTTTCAAATGTCAAAGAAAGATTTGAGTGACGAAACGAATTTTCAGTCAGTTAAAAATAAATAAAAACTAAATAAAATTGTATCCTTGCATTATAAATAGTCCTAATATTACATGAGCAATAATGTTATCAAAGAAATATTCACTTCTTGAAGATGCAAGAAAATAGAGTTACTGCTAAAGTGGAAAGATTCAGATAAGATATGGGATAATCTTTTAGAAGGTGTTATGGACCGTAAAGTAGGAAAATGAAGATGGCGAAGAGGGTGCAGATAGGAACAATCAATGAAGATATGGTGAACAGATTGCGGGGTGTGGTTACGGCAAAATTTGCAAGTGTGAGGATGGTCCCGTGACATATAGTGACTGTCAGTGATTTTGGTGTGACCCAATACGGAGGAGTGCAAGTATCACCTCGTGTAAACGCTTTCCTCGGTGGGAGGAAGACCACTCACCGATGCTGAACCATATATTTCTAAGTTTAGCTCCCCGCTGATCATTCGTTGAAATTGGAAACATTGATGATTGATTTATGTGTATTTATGTTGTAAAATTTTCTTTAATATTAAGGTATGATTTGAGTCAGTGGCAGGTTTTCAGTTAATGTTCTTTAAAACTTCTTAAAATATATAAATGCATTGTTTTTATCCTCTAATGGAAAGGTTGATGTATTGAAATTGTATTTAGGGAACATTGACAAGGTTTTACAGGCATCGGTTTATTTATTAAAATCAGGAATAAGAATGGCAAAGAATATGAAAAAAATTTGTTATCCTTTACTATGATCTGAGAGGAAGATTTCAAGGTTTAAAGAGAGCAAGAATAATATTTAAAATGTTTGATGCAAAATAAAGTAGATAAAAATGAATTTTGAAGCTTAAATAATTTTAACGTTAAGTATTAGCAAATTAAGTTGAGTGAGGATAATGAGATTATAAAGCAGATTTTTGCCGAGATTAGAAGTAAATAATATCAGAAATAAAAAACAAAATATATGAATTAAAGGAAAATAAAAAGAAACTACAGGTATTGTTTTCGAAGTGAAATCTGAGAAGAAAATAGAGGTTATAAAAATTTTGTGAGATTAGTCTAGCTAAGAACAAATTTAAATCTAAAAGATTTTTTTGTCACTTCATAAATAAGGAAGAGTTAAAACAAAATTTCTGGCACTGATTTATTGTAATAAAAAAGAATTTTGTCAAAACTTCAGTCTAGAAAAAAAAAATCGGAAAATATTCAGATTATTGAAGTGCGCTGAGTTTTTTTTTTTATAAAAAACGAAAAAACAAACAAACAAAAAAAACACCAGGAAAAATTAGAAAAATAAGTTAGAACAAAAACGTGACACTATATTTTGAATAAAACAATAAAATTAAAGATCAAAATAATAAAGTTCAGTTAAATAATTCTGCTTATTACCTTAAAGATTAGTAATAATTTAAAATGTACTGAAAGAATATATTAAAATAATGATAACATAAATTTAAGAAACAAAATGGAAGGAAGAACTGATCGAATTGAATGAATTCTTTATTTTCTTTTTTATCGTTAAACATCTTTTTTTTATTATTATTTATTTTTAGAGATCTTGCAACATAATAATAATAATAATAATAATAATAATAATAATAATAATAATAATAATAATAATAATAATAATAATAATAATAATAATAATAATAACAATAATAATAATAATAATAATAATAATAATAATAATAATAATAATAATAATAAATAATAATAATAATAATAATAATAAAAATAAAAATAAAAATAATAATAATAATAATAATAATAATAATAATAATAATAATAATAATAATAATAATAATAATAATAATAATAATGATAATAATAATAATAATAATAATAATAATAATAATAATAATAATAATAATAATAATAATAATAATAGTAATAATAATAATAATAATAATAATAATAATAATAATAATAATAATAATAATAATAATAATAATA